>APFE031318428.1:40809-61709 GCA_000404065.3 Pinus taeda
GAAAGGAAAAACTGTACTCAAGTGTCTCATATACCTGGGTTTGATGTATGGCTCATAGTAGAATCTGTCTAACTACTCGCGTTTGCTCCATTCCTCTCCTACATTTGGTATCCCAGTGACTTGAGCAATAGTCTCTGGTGACAAGGTGAAATTCACTCCAGCGAGGTTTACATGACCATCATGTAAATGTAGAACAAATAAACGAACTAGTTCCCGATGATGCTGGGTTTGTGAGATCATCTCACAGTATTGGAAACATGATTGACGCTGAAAACAATCCATTGCAAGTGGGCAAGCCTGCAATTGAGCCAAAGAAGTAGGCTCCTCCCTGACATGCTGACCACCTTTGCCACTTTTGTGATATCTCTATGGCACATTAACCTCCGGTGTAGAATCATTGTCATATTCCTACTCATAGACTGACTCCGTCTCTGACATGACTTTGAAAACAAGATATCTGAAATATATATGCTGATGTAAAAACTGTGTACAATTGACTGTAAATTGTTCTTTGCTCTAAAAATGCTGTGACCAAGGGGAAACAAATGCACAAGGGAATATTAGGAAAGGGAAAACATTAGGGAATTAGGGACTTTGGAAATAAAATGTAACAAGGGAAGGAAAGGGAAATGAAAATATTGGATTTGGGATTTTAGGATGTTAGGTAGGGATAATGTGTTTTTTAATAGAGGTGAGGGACTAGGATTTAAGGGATTGTAGTGTAGGATTAATGAGAGAATTAATGGGGAAGAATAATGGTGAATTTGGGAATGAAAAACAAAGGGAAATGGGGAAAAAAAACACAACCTTGGTTACACACTATTTTCAAACCCTACAACACTTTTTTACATTCAAACCCTACAACACTTTTTACATTGACAAAGGAGGGCTTCAAACTTGGATCTCTACGGCAAACATTTCATGAACCCATCACATTAACCTTTAAAAGCCAAGCAAAGGTAATGGATATGAGCCTACCTGACAATTTTATGCGAAGAGGAGGTGATTTGATGCTCTTTCAAACAAGTTTCGGGCTCCAAACCCAGTGCGCCGCGCGCCTCACCCAATGCATCGCACGCTTGTATTTTTACACTGTGGCTTTGTGCCCAGTGCGCCGCGCGCAGCTAGTGCGTCGCGCGCCTAGCCCAGTGCGTCGCGCTCCTTAAAATCGCTCCAACCTCCACTCAAAACTCACAAATTTGCTTGGAATGATCTTCTCTACTCTTGGCATGTACAATGAGTTGAAAATGTATTGAAATATCTTTATAAAGACTCCCTTTTGATTTTTGCTTGGTCCATAACCCATTTTGTAATGTTTTGTCGTTGACACTTTTTCAGGATTAATAGACTTCTGACCTTTTGGTTTCCTCCTTAAATTTGGTTGAAATAATGATTTTCTTTGACAATTTTTTGCAAGGATAGCTATGATATGATCTGGCAAAGGAGACCAAGGCTGCGCCTGGACAATTCAAGAACTAAAATTTTCGAAAATTTATTACAAAAATGAGATAACGACTTATTTTCAAAACAGAGTTTTGAAGAGAAGTCCTCATCTGTCTGTATAATGATAAAAATTATTGAGGTAACCACCTATCGAGGACATCCCTCTGGCCTGTTGGTCTTCTTAGACTTTGCAAAACAAAATTGACTTAACCCTAGACCTAATGACCGAGAACACTTGTCATGACCTAGAAATTTGACCTCTTGATTTTTATGAACAGACCTGAACCAACAGTGCCAAACATGAGGGGAATGAGTGACACAAACCATTCCGTCAGATTTATGGCATGCCTAACGAAATGCAACTGATCGAAACTGATGAGACACCTAAACATGAAATGCAAAAAAGAGCTTTGATCTCTGACGGAGGGATAACTAGATCGACTCTAACACCTTCGACACGTTGAAAGAAAAAATTAGTACAACACTTGTACTAGCACTACCCGATCTTCAAAGACCATTTGAGATCCAAATAGATGCCAATGAATATGCCATGGGAGTAGTGTTGATACAACACGGTAAACTCATATGTTATCATTCTAAGACGTTTAACTCTACAAAAGTTAACTATCCCACATATGATAAGGAATTGTATGCATTAGTATAGAGTGTGAAAAAGTGGAAAAATTACTTAATGGGCAAGGAAACAATTATACATACTGATCATCAACCACTTCAATATCTACACTCCCAAACTAAGTTGCAGCAATAAAGACACTATAGATGGATGGGTTTCCTACAACAGTTCCATTTAATCATCAGAGATAAAAAGGGCATACATAATAAAGTTGCAGATATGTTATCTAGACCCATTATAAATGCATCTACTATACTTAAGCATAATTCTGTATTGCAAGAGAGCTACATCAAACAATGTGCTCAAGATATAGACTTTAAAGATGTATATGTAACTTTAAGTCAAGGCAAACAAGTAGAAGAATTGGATTATCACATTAAGGACCAACTCTTGTATTTGTGGGAAGCTATGCATTCCACAAACTGAAAGAGTAAAGATAATACGAGAGGCACACACTTCTCTAATATCAGGTCACTTCGGGGTAAGTAAAACAGTTTCACAACTGCAAAGATTTTGTTATTGGCTAAAAATGAACGAGACAGTTTCTAGATATGTAAGAGGGTGTACTATGTGTGCTAAAAGCAAGCCTAGCAATAGGAAACTAGGCTTGTACACTCCATTGCCAATTCCTTCTCATCCTTGGGAAAGTGTTTCCATGGACTTTGTTGGAGGACTGCTTAAATCTAGGAAAGGTCATGATTATTTATATGTTGTTGTGGATAGGTTCGGCAAAATGTGTATTTTGATACCTTGTAATAAACAAATTACAACTGAACAAACTGCAAACTTATTCTTCAGCATGCATGGGTTCATTTTGGATTACCCACTTCCATTATATCTGATTGAGTCACCGATTTATGGGGAAGTTTTGGTCAGGTCTATGGGAACTTATGGACACCAAACTAAAGAAAAGCACAACTTTCCATCCACAAACCGATGGCCAGACAGAAGTAGCCAACATGACAGTGATCCAGTTTCTCAGGGGATATTGCAGCAAGCATCCCAAGCTTTGGGATGAACATTTGTGTTATGTGCAACATGCTTACAACCGAGCCAAAAATTCTTCCACACAAAGATCTCCTTTTGAGACCTGTTTTGGTTTCACATCAAGGTCTCCCTTGGATTTTGTCTTTGGTAAGGACACAACAGTTGATGGACATAGTGATGTGGACAAGGCAACTAGGTTCATTGAACAAATCCAAGAGATCCATTAGGCAGTGCATGAACAACTGGAAAAGAGTTAGGACAAATGCAAGGCAAGGCATAACAAGCATTGGATGGAGCATAGTTTCCAAGTTGGTGATCAAGTCTGGCTGTATATCAGCGAAGACAGGATGCAAGGTGAAGGTAGAAAGCTAAAACCAATAGGGTATGGACCTTTCATGATCCTTGCGAAAATTGGTGAGAATGCATTTCGCCTCGATTTACCAACTTACATGCACATCTACTCAGTCGTTAATGTAGACAGCTTGAGACTATTTGAACCTTTGTTAATTGAAGATCCTAAAGAGTAGAGTGATTTGCCTTCTATTGATGACCTATTACCTGAATATCTTAATGAATTGCAGGAAAACACAATTCTGGACAGGAAGGTGAGAACGACGCACAGAGAAGATGTTGAGTACCTCAGAATTGGACTTAAGGGTTCAAAGCCAAGCAGTGGAAAATGGATAGAGATTGGGTAGGTGAGAAATTTGTATCCTCACTTAGTCAATGCTTGAAAACCAACTTTTGGTGGTCCAATTTTTTTTATTTTTTATTTTATTTTATTTTATTTTATTTTTTTTTTCAGTGGGAAGGCCGTGATCAAAATTGCATCCTCAAACAATTCCATGATTGTTCAGAATGAATGACAGACTTCAAGAAATCTTATAGCTATCAGAAATAACCTTTGAATAATGGCAATTTGCAGCCAGCATGGAACAACGAGGACCTTCGGTCAAAGGGCATTGACTGTTGGCCCATGGAGACCACGCATGGCGCAAAAATGGCAATTGGGAAGCTCAAATCCAGAAATGGAGGTTGTTTTCGATACATGATTAGCGCTAATCGTGTATCGCTGGGCAAAACCCCTCGAGAAGGAAAAGCCCTGAGTGCTCGGTCACAAGGAAAACCGGAAAACCGTGGGAAAGCGCTAAAACCGACAAGGTAGGTCCCGCGCTCAAAACTGGCAAAATATTGTAGGCATTTCAAGCGGTAAGTGGGTTTGGCCGAGGACCCAACGATTCCATACACCAAGTGATGCGTGTCCGGCAGACGAGAGAGAAAAATAGCTTACATTGCGGAGTAACGGTCGAGCAACTCAACCGTACGATATGAGCGAAGACCGTAGGATCCGGGGGCTCCAGATCAATGACGGAGGTTCAACCCGATGGATGACAGGACCCGAGGGAGAAATAAACTGCAGCGCATAAGATTTGAAGTCCGATTTGACTGATGAGTCGACAGAAGGATCCGTTTCGCAGGCATCTGGGAAATAACGGAAATAAAAACCGTTCAAGAAGAACTGACACTTAGTTTGCAAAGAGACAGGTGGCCACCTCTCCATGAAGAATTACACAGCGATGGTGATGCAGGGCAAAGGAGATCCAACGGATAGAGGCGGGCGATCTAGAGAGCTGGGAAGCAAAAACGAACAGTCAGAGGAACGAACTGACTTTAAAGCCATGAGCAGACCGTGAGGCAGAGAAGCAGAAAAGAAGCCAAAGACCGAGAGACACAGAAAGAGAGGCAAAATTGCAGAGAACAGAGAAGCCGAGCTGACCTTGAGAGCAAAGGAAACATTGAGCAGATAGAGACCAATTGAGGTCGAAACTCAGTAAGGGGTGTTTGTGAACTCTAAGGACTTGGGAATTCCAAGTGCCATCCTACTGATCATTCTCTGTTAAGTGAGACTCAGACTGAGCTCCTTATTATAAAACTCTATTTTAAAGACATAATAAAAAAGGCCACCACTGAAGGTTGGAACAGGAGACGTAGCCCATGAGGATTGGGTGAACTCCTTATTAAATTTTGTTGTGTTTCTATTTTGCTTAATGTGATCTCTTACTGTTTCAAGTGTCTATGTATTTCGCAATCTTATCGATCCGTTGCCTAAAATAACATAGACACACACTAGCACATGAGTCTGTAATACCTTCATTAATTTCCTGAGGTCACCTAGGGGTGATTTCAGATCACAGTGTGGAACAAGGCAGCAGGGAATGGCAAAGGGCACAAGGGGTATCATGGTTTTAGTAAGGGAGAAAGAAATTCGTCTCATTCAATTAGAAAAAGAAGACTCAAATAAGCAATTCATTTGGTTTAAAATAACAGAAAATGGAAACCACATCAGAATTGCAGCATGTTATTCCACAGGTTTCAAAAATCTACAAAGGTAGAGGGCTTGACCATAATGATCCATTTGGAGCCTTAAAAGCAAATATTGCAACATATTCGCAGCTAGGTGAAGTCCTTATAGTGGGTGGTTTTAATGCTAGGACTGCAAGTGAGAAAGCTAGCATTCTTTGTTGTAAAGATCATTGTGACCCTATTTGGCTTATAAAATAAAGTAATTGTCAATGGGAAAGAATTTCAGAGGACAAGGGCTGCAATCTCTTTGGTGAACAATTGCTTACTCTATGTGGGGCCTTTGATTTAGTCATTTGCAATGGCTTGACAATATAGGCAAAGTCCGGTAATTTCACTTGCAATACTTACAACAGAGCAAGTGTGGTAAATTATGTAATTTGCTCGCATGGTTATGGAAGAAGTTTTGATTGAAGATCAACTGTGGGACTTGAAAACAGATCACAAGCCAATTTATTTATGTTTTTCTTGGATTGGAAAGAAACAGTTAGAGTAAAAAATTCAATAGGTCCAACAAAATCTCCCACATGGCAGAATTCTTTTGACCCCAGAAAATTGTAATACCTTCAAAATGACGCTAGAGAGGCTCTCTGAGAAGAATAAAATTACAATTCATAGCATTCATAGTCATGAATGAACACATTTAACTCAATGCGCACTTGCAAAGTGCAAAAGAGAAAAAATTAAGAAGTCTGAAACAATTTGCTTTCTGGTTAATGCTTGGTTTGATGAAGAATGCAAAAAGGCAAGGAGAATGTGGAAAGAGTCAAACAAGGATAACATACAGCTCAAAGCTTACAAATAGTTATTAACCAAGAAAAATTCCAATTTCATGGTTTCAAGGAGGGAAAAACTAATCTTCCTTGGGAAAAATAATCCCAAATTATTTTGGAAGGAGCTCCAACCAAAAAAGATCCAATTGGAAATAATATTACAGCTTCTAAATGGTTTGACTATGCAAGACAACTCTATGAGCAGGTTGCCAAGGTTGACCCTCCCCCCTTGGTCAACATTGATACTGAACTCTTCACAGTACAAGAGGTAGAGATGGGTATCAAGAAGTTGAGTGTTGAAAAAGCAAAAGACTTAGCTAAACTCCAAGAAAAATATCTAAAGTGGGGCTCACATATCCTTGCACCTCGCATTACAAAAATCTTCCACAACATCATACAACGAGGGCTCCCCACAGATTGGACAACTAGTATGGCAATACTCTTTTCAAGAGCAGTGACGTCAATAATCCCTCCAATTATAGGACCATCATGATAAACCCTTTGTTTACAAAGCTATTTGGAAGCATGCTAGAAAACAAAATTAGCAAGTGGGCAGAAGAAAGAGATAAGCGTGCTAAAGGGAAAACAGGTTTTAGACCTAAACATTCCACAATTGATCATTGTATAACTTTAAGGCACATCATTGAAAAAGTTTGGGAGAAAAAGGAAGAAGTCTTTTGTTGCTATTTCAGAAAAGCATTTGACTCGGTTCTTAAGGATAAGCTTTGGCACAGAATGGAGGAACTTGGGGTTCCTAAACATTTGAGAGCAGTTGTGCATAGGCTGTATGAAGAGGTGAAAGTCAAAATTAGAACTTCAGCAAGCATTTCTGAAAGTTTTAGAAGTGATATCGAGGTCAAGCAAAGTTGCCCACTGTCTCCTATCCTTTTTGGTTTATATATCGACAAGGCTGAGGAGTGGTTTTTTTCGCAAGGGGGTGATGGTATCTATTTGGGCAAGTTTGTTATAAGGCTTCTTTTGTATGCAGATGACCTTATTCTGATTGCTAAATCGGCCCTTGGTTTGCAAGAGCACTTACTATTCCTTAAGAATTTTTGCAGAAGTGTGGGGATGCAAGTCAATATCAGCAAAACGAAAGTAGTGGTCTTCTCTAAGAAAAGAAAGCATAACCAACATAAGTTCTACTTTGAAGGCAACATTCTTGAAGAAGTTGCGGATTACAAATATATCGGAATTGACTTCAACGAAAATCTAAGCTGGAGTGGTTGTAGAAAGAAAAGAACTTTGGGGGGTTGGAAAACATTTTATGCTTTTCAAAATAGGTGTAGAGAGGTAGAGTTATGAGACTGGAAAACCACTCAAACTCTTTGTGGGCTTCTAGTGATTCTCTATGGTTGTGAACTGTGGGCTAGCAATACATTCGACATGCAGTGGAGACAAATTGAGAAAATTCAGAAGCGTTTGATTATGAACAAATTTAAGATTAAAAGTGCAGTTCCTTATGATATCCTGTTAGGTGAAACAAGGACTGCTCCTATTGAAGCAATTGCTATGGTGCAAGTCATAAAGTATTTAAAAAAAATTGAGCAAATGGAAGAGGGTAGATGGCCTAAGGTTGTCTTTAATGATAGATTGTGCAAGAGGAAAAAAAACCTGGATGCATCAAAATAACAAATGGTTTAGTAAATGGGGTATTTGCTTGAACGCATGTCCCATAAACAACAAAGAGATAAAAGTCTTTGTTATGGAAAAGTTCCACAAACGTACTTGGGATAAGGAGCTACGAAGAAAGAAAAATTACTATATTGAAGTGTTTAATCCCACTCATAGTCATCAACCAAAAACATACATAGAGGCCAATATCTCTTGGAGAGCCAAAATTATTATTGCTTAGTTAAGGACTAATTTTTATCAACTCCATTGTGAAACAGGGCATTGGAAAAGGCCAAAGGAAGTGTGGGAGGAAAGAGTATGCATTTTTTGTTCTTCTGGAAAAGTGGAAACAGAAAAAATTTCATTTTAGAATGTGAAGCCTTCAAAGACAAAAGGGAAAATTATGCAGATACGGTGGCATCTAGCTCTTGGGATAATCTATTTAGCGAGGGGTTTTTCGAGAAGCTAGGAGCTTTTCTTTGAAGCTTCACAAAAAAATGGCTAAATACATCAAACAAATGAAAAAACAATCTGTCTGATAAACTATCTTTAACCTCATAGACATTAAAATAATTTCTTTCTTCTTTCCATATTAAACTCAAAAATTCCTATCCACATATTCATTAAAACAACCTCCCATTGTAAAATCTTTAAAAAACTGTCCGTTTCTCTTAATCCCGTGTCACAACCCAAGGGTGGAATATATAGAATTCATATATTAATGTGGTGATAACCCGCGAGGGCAGGCCTTTTCATCGCCATACGAGACTCTCAAGTTTAATGAATACGCCCGTTGATAACCATGTTTCTATCTTGCTGGCCCTCATCTGTTATGTCGATAGATTGTGGTTGCAGAGCTTTTGTGAATACAACGGCAATGATTATGCCGGGACGGTTAACCCCAGATAAAAACGAGGGTGTTAATAATAACGAGAAAGTATTGAACCGAAGAAGAATTGCGTTGACAACACCCGCAGATTATGCTCATAGACTGAACGACATACTACAGCGACGAGGCGCAGAGGCTCTCTGGTGTCCAACTATTGTGGTGGAATTTACCGATGACACAAGAAAAAACGTGATGGAAACCATTTGGGAGGACACCCAATCTTTATTGGATCTTTACTCAGCCATTGCATTTACATCTCGTGCAGGAATCGCAGCACTTTCACAAGCTCTGGAGGAGGACAGGGGTGCCCTGCTCACGACAGAAGGAGACCCATTTGTCATAGGAGCTCTGGGAAGGGATGCCCAATTGCTCAAGGATTTGAGAATATGCAGAGAGAATCCTAGAGTGAAAACATTAGTGCCCTCTGTAGCCACCCCTGAGACTCTAGTTAATGAATTGGGAAATGGGTACGGGCGCAAAATTTTATGTCCTGTGCCCCTTGTATTGGGTCTAGACGAGCCTCCAGTTGTTCCACATTTTTTAAGTGCCCTACGAGCCAAGGGCTGGGATGTGGTGCGCCTTAATGCATATGTCACTAGGTGGGCCGGTCCAGATTGTGCACAGAGTCTGCTTTGTAGGGGGGGGATTGATGCAATTGTGTTTACTAGCACATCAGAGGTTCAGGGTCTGTTGAAAAGCCTCCATGCCTTAGGTATGGACTGGAAAATGTTCAGGGATCGGCATCCTGGGCTTTTGGTGGCTGCACATGGGCCTGTTACGGCATCTGGAGCGCATCGGCTTGGAGTTGAAATTGATGTCGTGGGCAAAGAATTCAACAGTTTTAATGGTGTGGTTGATGCAATTGCATTGAGTTTGAGATCCAATTCGGAGAAACAATGAGTGCAAGGTCATCTTTATATTTACTTTTTAACATCATTTCATACCGTTCTGTTTTATAGGACCTCTTCTCATAGAATTAAAATTTAGAATAGAATTTCGTTGAGAACATGGTCAAGGGTACTGGGTTTATCTTTTTGGACCTTTCTGTTTTGGTGTACTATATAGGATCTCTTCTCTTAGAGTTAAAAGATAGAAAGGACTTTCATTGAGGATATGGTCACGTGTGTTGGGTTTGAATCTCGTTTCTATGATTGGTCAACTCGGTTTGGGTTTCGTGGGTTAGAAAATCTTGGAGTGAGCTGCATGGCATTGGTGAAGGTGTTATTAATTGGGACATAACTGCCAATTTCCGAATTCTGAAGACTTTTTTTGTCAATATCAGTGAATTCGCCTGTGGGCTATGGGTTTCATTGCACTGCAATTATTGAAGAGTTTTATATAGTTTCGGAGTTCATTGAAACTTTTGGAAGCTGTTGACCATGTTTTTGGGTGGTACCCACTTTGTAGGGAGGTCTGGACTTGGGAAGATAGCCTTTTTACAGGTATGTTTACACGCCACCTGTCCTGTTGGACTGTCCTTTTGGGGGTCCTTGAAATTGTCACAAACCTTTGTGTAGCATTTAACAAGTAATCAGGATGCTCACTCTTCACTTTCTACTACCCATGCTCTGTTTAGTTCAAATGTTTAGGATTAATTTTTAAGATTTTTTGCATTTAGGGTTTAGTGTTTTGACTTTTAAAAAGAAATACCCATGGGCCAAACCTGCTTCTTGTCTCAATTGTAGGCTATGCATCAGTAGTCACTCCTGCATCATTACAAAAGGTTCAGGGTGTCAAAAGAGATATACTAGAACGTTTGAAGAATTTCACGGAGTAAGGGTAACTAAAATTGAGATGGTCTGGATTTTGGTCTCAAAGCTAATTAATTTTCAGCTAATTGTTGAAAATACTAGCGAGAGAAGGTCTTCTTGACTCATGCCTTAGTCAGGAAAGGCCATGATCAGTCTTTCCTTTAGCATGCACGAGTTCGTGGTGATAGGACGAATTCATGGATCAAGTTAATTCATGCACAGAGTTGGAGGCTCAGTTATGCGGTTCTCCAAGTGTGAGTTCAAATTTAGAAGAGACAAATGGGAGCTTCAGTTTCTAATTGAGACAAGGATGAGTTAGAGAGTCAGTTTGACTCAGTTAACAAGTCAAACTCATCTCATGTTCTAAAACTGTACTTGCTAGATATAGCTTGATCGAATTGCTTAAAAGGAGGACGAAAGACACAATTGTGTCATTGTTGTTTGCATGAGTTTGTGTGAGGAGAGCTTCCTGCTAGGAGAGTGTATCCAGGAGTAGCCCATATGCAGATTTGTTGAGAGCTTTCTTGCCAGAATTGTGCTAGGAATTAGGAGGAAATTCCTAAAGAATAGGAGCCACTATTGTGCTAGAATATAGGAGATTTCTTGCATTAGAAAACAGGGGCTGGACTGCGCAAGGAAGTAGGAGCTGGGTCGGGTTTCTTGCAGGGAGTTTCAAGCTAAGTATAAGTAGTGAGAACAATTTTGTTTTCTATTCAAACATATTGCCTTGTAAAGAGATCTATTTGCTCAAACTATCAATAAAATTCTACCGCAAGGGGAAGGTTTTCCCAGTTGGGTTTCCTAGAAAAATTACTGTGTTTATTGTGTGATTGCGTTTCTTTATCTCTGTTTCTATTTCGCTGCTTATTTAGAGTAGAGAAGCTTTGTGTCTTGGTGAATCGAAGTTAGTTCCACATTGTTTATTCAAGCAATTGCAGAATTTCAAGGAAAATCTACATGGTATCAGAGCTAAGAACAATGTAAAGACCAGCACCAAGAGATCAGATTTGTGAAGAACAAAGATTAGATTTGTAAAGAGCAGTTCTTTGGACAAGGAGGATGGCGTACGAAGGAGTGAGAGCAGATCATTGATTCTGGAGTCTTCTTCCACATGATTAGGAACAGGGAGTATTTGAGCCAGCTGAAAGAGAAAGACATGTAGTTTCAGATCGAACTAGGAGATGATGGCAAGCACGCATCTAGGAGAGTTGGTACTATTAGATTTGAGAGGGAGTCTGGGAGCCCTCTCCATCTCAACGATATCCTCTATGTTCCAGGTTTGAAGAAGAACCGTGTTTCAGTAGATACCCTTGAGGACAAGGGATATGATGTCATTTTTAGCAGAGGTGACGTACCTCAAACACTTAGCTTCTGGAGAAGTGAAGTAGATAGGTGTGAGGGTGAAGTACCTTTACAGGTTGCAGGTTGAGACATGGGCAACCTTGAGTAGCAAGGAAAGTGGTCAGCAGAGTAGAGATTTTGGAGAACTTCGGCATAGGCGCATTGGACACTTGCATCATGGGGTGTTGAAGATTCTTCAGCAGATAGCCACAGGGTTACCAGCGTGCAGTTTTGATCAGCACGATGTGTGCAAGTGGTGCACACTTGACAAGTATGCCAAGACTTTTTTTCAAGGCCGAGACAACAAAACTAAGGGGATTTTGGCGGTGGTGCATTCAGAAGTATGCAGGCCCTTCTCTTCTCCATCTCTTATGAGACACATGTATTATGTCACTTTCATAGATTATTCTTGTAAAACTTGAATATTCTTTATGAAGAAGAAGGGTGAGGTCTTCTCCAAGTTCTTGGAGTATAAGGATTTGGTAGAAATCTAGAAGGAAGAAGATCAAAGCATTGAGGAGTGACAATGGTGGAGAATATATCTCCAATGCCTTCAAGGATTTGTGTGCAGAGGAGGGCATTAGGAGAGAGCTGATAGCACCCCATAATCCTCAGCATAATGGGGTGGTTGAGAGGAAGAACCACAATATTGTTGGAGCAGCCAAAGCCATGTTGCATGATCAAGGACTATGTTCTTGTGGGTAGGGGCATGCAACATTGCATTATTTATGCAGAACGAGCGTCCACATAAGGTTCTTGGACAAGTTACACGAGAGAAGGCTTTCACAAGCAAGAAACTTGATGTTTCACACTTCTGTATCTTTGGCACAAAAGTTTATTGCCATGTGTCCAAAGATAGTAGGAAGAAGTTGCAACCCACAACAAAAAAAGGTATTTTCGTGGGATATAGTGAGACAACGCAGGCATACAGGGTGTATTTACTAGTAATGAAGAAGATAGTTCTCAGGCAAGATGTGAGGTTTGAGGAGTCCAGAGCTTTGAGGGAGTCCTTAGAGAGCATGTTGGAGTACCTGAGATGGAGGAGCTACTTGCTCCCATGGAGGAGCCTTAGCCAAGTCGCAAGAGGGCCACACAACAGGATGCAGAACAAGATGATAAGGAGGAGAGACCAGGACGAGAGCAGGCAGCTACTCAGTTAGAGGCTCCTAATACAGGGAGGAAGAAAGGGAAGTGTGGTTGAGAAGTTGATCCAGGAGGCCCAGGAGCATGTTGAAGCTCCTAGCTCTATGTTCAGGCAAAGCAAGCAACCATAGAGGTACACAAGTGATAGGATATATGGCATTGATGACAGGGGTGGTGGACACCAAGCCTTCTAGTTATAAGGAGGCAACTTCTCAGCAGGTTTAGCAGGATGCCATGGTGGAGGAATATTCCTCCATCATGAAGAATGATGTCTGGGAGATTGTGCCACGACCTAAGGGAAAATTAGTAGTTGGCTCACACTGGGTGTACAAGGCGAAGCATAAAGCATATGGGAGTGTGGAGAAGTACAAGACGAGGTTTGTGGCCAAGGGCTTCTCATAGATTGAGGGCATAGACTATGATGAGACCTTTGCCCCAGTAGCACATTATTCATCCATCAGGATGATTCTAGCACTTGCAACACAAATGGGGTAGAAGATCCACTGGATGGACGTGAAGACAACATTCCTTAAGAGACTGGTTGAGGAGGAGATTTATATGGAGAAGCTAGAGGGGTTTGAGTAGTTCAACAGAGGCACATGTGTGTGCAGGCTAAAGAGAGCTCTTTATGGGCTCAAACAATGCTCCAAGAGCATGGTACACTCATATTGACAACTACCTTTGAGGATTTGGCTTCACTAAGAGTGAGGTGGATGCCAACCTATACTACATCATGGTTGGAGGGCTTCCTCTCATTCTAGTGCTCTATGTAACGACCTTATATTTACGGATAGTTTGATCTAGGATTGCAAGGAGGACCTTGCAAGGGAGTTTGAGATGAAGCATATGGGGCTTATGCACTATTTCCTTGGATTGGAAGTTTGGTAGGGTGATGGTGAGATCTTCTTGGGACATGGGAAGCACACTACAGAGATTCTTCAAAGATTCCATATGCCGGATTGCAAGTCCATGGCCACGCCTCTAGTCACAAACTAGAGGAAGGTGTATGCTAGTAAAGCAAAGCGAGTGGATGCTACAATATACAGGCAACTCATCAGGTTGTTGATGTACTTGGTCAACACACAACCTGATATTAGTTTTGTAGTCAACTAGCTGAGTCAGTTCATGATGGGACCGACCAGAGTTCACTGGGTGGTTGCGAAACATGTTTTGAGATATCTTAGAGGCATAACAGATTATGGATTGTGGTACAGACAGGTTGATGGAGTGAGGCTTGTGGGCTTCACAGATTTAGATTGGGCAGGGTGCTCCACAGATTGGAAGAGTACTTAAGGTGGCATCTTTAGCATTGGGTTAATAGCCGTTTCTTGGTACAACATGAAGCAAAGATCCGTCGCATTTAATTCAGTAGAGGCCGAGTACATGGCTGTCAGTTTTGGCAGCATGCGAGGGTATTTGGATGAGGAAGTTGCTTGTGAGATTTTTCAGACAGGGGATGGAGCTTACTGTGATACACTATGATAATCAAAGTTGCATTAACCTCTCTGAGAACCCAATGTTTCATGATTGCTTAGAGCATATCGAGATCAAGTATCATCATCTCAAAGATCGTGTGCAGAAAGGGATAGTGAAGCTACCATACATTCCAACAAAGGAGCATACAATAGATATCTTGACCAAGACATTGGCAAGAAGCGGTTTTGTCCATTTCAAAGATAAGTTGGGAGTTGTACAAAATCCATTCCTTGCTAAGGGGGAGTGCTGAAAATAGTAGCGAGATAAGGTCTTCTTGACTTGTGCCTTAGTTAAGAAAGATCACAATCAACCTTTCTTTTAGCATGCACGAGTTTGTGGTGATAGGGCGAGTTCATGGAGCAAGTTAATTCATGCGCAAAGTTGGAGGCCCACTTATGTGGTTCTCCAAGTACGAGTTCAAATTTAGAAGAGTACGAATGGGAGCTTCAATTTCTAATTGAGGCAAGGACGAGTTAGAACGTCAGTTCAACTCAGTTAACAAGTCAAACTCATCTCAAGTTCTAAAATTGTACTTGCCAGATATAGCATGATAAAATTGCTTAAAAGGAGGATGAAAGGAACAATTGTAGCATTGTTGTTTGCACAAGTTTGTCCAAGGAGAGCTCCTTGCTAGGAGAGTGTATCAAGGAGGAGCCCATACACAAATTTGTTGAGAGAGCTTTCTTGCCAAGATTGCGCTAGGAATTAGGAGGAAATTCCTAAAGAATAGGAGCCACTATTTGTAATATTCCTAACCCAGAATATTCCTCAAACTCCAGCGAAAACTCCTACCAAATATGTGCAAATGATATAATAACCCAGAAGTGATAAAATAACAGTGGAACAACATATAATAATGTAAACCAGAAATATAAGCAGATACACAAGAAATGCAGTGAGAAATGCTAAGTCATTTTATTATACTGGGCAATAAATGAGTACAAGAGGTGATTACACATATGGCACCTCGACTTGCACAAGGCAAGTGAAGAAATACTCTCAGAATGACAAGAATGGCCTCTCTGTGTGGACGCTGCCGTTGTGCTGCAGCTGCTAGAAAACAAATGATGATTTGGGGCTGCTCCCCTCCTTGGAAAAAACGAAACTCTGGATTCGGGCTCTGCTCAAGAAACCCGGAAAAACCCAGAAAGCTTTCCTGGAATGGCCTCACACTGATCTGCGTCCCAGCTGCTGGGAAAATGTCGTGTTGTTGGTGGAAATTGAATGAGGATTTGGGGTTGCTCCCCCCCTCAGAAAATGCTAACACTCTGGAATCAGACTCTACTCAAAAAACCCAGAAAAACCCAGAAAGCTTTTCTGAAATGGCCGACCCCTCGAAAATCACCCCATTGGGGTTCTGCGCAGTTCTTCAAAGACGCTGATGAAACTGCTGCTGAAATGCTGATGAAATTGCTGCTGAAATGCTGATGAATCTATTGCTGGAATGCCAATGGAAATACTTTGCCCGAGCAGGCACTCAAAGTCCCCCAGGGCTAAGGGTGAGATCTCCGAACAGAGACACTTAATGCATTAAACAACGCTGCAGACTAGCTAAATAGCCAGCATGCTCTAAGTCGAAATGACTATCACAAATGCTCATAACCGAATGATCCCAAATGAGGGGGTTCCTCTCTATTTTATAGCCTCTGCCTCTCACAATCCCTAGGCTTACTTTCTCCTGCGTGATCCCCTTCTTGCCATTTGTTCCTTCCTTCCTGTGCAGTCCCTCCATGTGTCTACGTGGGCCCCATTTCTGCGTTCCCCTTTGGCCCCCTTGGTTCCCTCTTAATTCACAACGTTGTGCTACCTAAGAAGTGACTTTTTATTCTAAAGTGAGTTATGTTCCCCCCTTACTCACTTTTTATTTACAAATAACTATAGAAGGCAAAAATCAAACAAAATCGAATATTTCAATTAGCCATAGCTAATTAGGAATATTACAGTCTCCCCCAGCAAAATGTTGCTTGTCTTCAAGCAACTGAAGTGATGGATGCTGTAAGATCTCTTCACTCTCCCAAGTGGCATCCTCATCCGGTAAATTCTTCCACCTCACCAAGAATTCCCGGACTGTCCTGCTCCGCAACCGTCTCTCCCTAGAGTCAATGATAGCCTTCGACTGCAATACCAAATGCCCCAAATCATCCGTGGGTGGTAGCTCATCCGTCATGGTCACCTGCTGCCCCAATGCTTTCTTCAAGCATGATACATGAAAAATGTTATGAATCTTACTGCCTTGGGGCAGCTCCAACTCATATGCAACCTGTCCAATCCTGCGTATCACCTTGTATGGCCCATAAAAGCGGGGCTTGAGCTTCTCAGCCCCTTCTGCTTCAGCGATGACCGTCGGTATGGCTGTAATCGTAGGTAGACCATGTCCCCTACCTCGAACTGCCTCTCCACCCGACCCCTGTCGGCATACAATGTCTGCTGGTTCTACGCTGTAGCCATGTTATCCTTGAGAGCTCGGAGGGTATCTTGACTCTCTTGGATCCAAATCTTGGCTCTAGGAGCCCTGCTATCACCAAACATCACGTCGACAAAAGATAAAGGATGATACCCATATAAGGCATAGAATGGTGACATACCAATGGACATGTGATGCGAAGTATTGTAGCAGTACTCCCCCAGATGCAACCACCTCAGCTCTGCTCGCTGCTGCCCACTGACATAGTTATGCAAGTAGCCCTCCAGCCACTTGTTAACTATCTCCGTCTGTCCGTCTGTCTGTGGGTGATAGCTGGTACTCGGTGTCAACTCCGTCCCCACCAATCGGAAAAGCTCCTGCCAAAACCCACCCATGAAACGACTGTCCCTATCATTGACAATGGTCTTAGGAAGACCATGTAGCCTGAAGATCTCCCTGAAGAACAACTCGGCCACCTGTGCTGCTGTATAGTGTGCGGATATGGCAAAGAAATGTGTGTACTTCATCAGTCGATCAACGATGACAAAGATACAATCCTTGCCCTGTACTATGGGCAACCCTATGATGAAATCCATCGAAATACTCTCCCATTTCCTCTCTGGAATGGGAAGAGGCTGCAATAATCCTGCGGGATGGCTCATCTCTCCCTTGTTCCGCTGGAAAACATTGCACTCCCGGATGTGTTGGAGTACATCCTCTTTGAGGCCCTTCCATGAGAACCTCTCCCTAATGGCCCTGTAGATTTTGGTAAAACCCTGATGTCCTGCCAATGGGGAATCATGTGATGCCTGGAGTATCTTCTTCTTGCGCTGAGACCCCTCAGTCAAGAAGATCCGGTCCCTGTAGTAGATGATCCCATCGACCACCCTGTACCTATCATCTGCCACCTGCCCATCCAGAACCTCACATGAAAATCTGTCCCTGAAGTACTCTAATAGGAGTGGAGCCCTCCAATCTGTATCCAAGCTCATAAGAAACGACGTGGCTGGTCCACGTGAAAGGGCATCTGCTACTACGTTGTTCTTACCTTTGACATATTCAGTGTCAAAGTCATATGCTTGGATCTTACTGATCCACTTCTGCTGCCTCTCCTGTAGCTGTTTCTGCTCCAAAAAGAACTTGAGGCTGTTGTGATCAGCCCTCACCTTGAACCTGTTGCCTACCAAATGCCGCTGGTACTTAGCCAATGCATGCATGATGGCCAACATCTCTTTGTCGTATATGGAATACAACCTCTCATGCGGAAGGAGCTTCCGGCTCTCAAATGCTATAGGGTGACCTCCCTGCATCAATACTGCGCCGATCCCCTCTCCCGACGCATCACACTCCAAAACAAATGGCTGCGTGAAATCTGGCAATGCAAGCAACTCCTGGATAGCCCACTCAATCTCATCCCGATAGGCCTTGGGGTGCCTATAGGGGGTGGTAATCACGGCCTGTATGCCCTGCTCAAGCTCGATGGTGTGCTCAAACCCTCGATCTGGTGGCTATCCTGGTGGAATCTCCCCAAACACTATGGCATACCGATCAAGGATAGACTGTATTTCTGGGTGTACTGTCTGCCCTGTAGTTCCTGCCTCTGATGCACGCAACTCCATTGCCCACTCTGTGTCTCCCTTTCGGAAGACTGCCTCCATCCGATGAGCCAAGACAGTCTGAGGCAGATATGTGTGCTGTCCCCGTATCTTCTCATGCCTCCTTGTCTTCTCATCATCCCACTCCATCTGCAGGGTCTTCCAATCTGTCGTGACCTTGCTTAGAGTGATGAGCCACTGAACACCTAGTATCATGTTGGTGTCCGGAATATCGACCACGAAAAAGTGGTCAGTCAATGTGTAGGTGCCCGTCGTCACTGAAAGCTCTGGAACATAACGAGCACACGTCATGGTCTGATCTCCTGGGACCAAGACTAAAAACCCATCGAAGCTCTCTGTCTGTATACCTCTCCGCTCAACCATCTGGGCATCAATGAAGTTGTGGGTCGCCCCACTGTCAACCAAAACTGATACGCACTGGCCACGTACTGTCCCTCGTACGTGTAGCGTCAGATACTTGGGAATGCCCCGCAACGCTGCAAGGGCCCCTCCAGTGGGTGCAAAAGATGCACCACCTGCTGGTGGTGGTGGAGGTGGCAAAGGTCCCTGTATGGCATGGCTATCTTCTGCCTCCACATCTTCCTTGTCATCCTTTTCTCCACTGCTCTCGGAGAAGACCTCAATACAATGTGCTTTACCAACAGCACATCTATGTCCTGGTGCCCATGGCTCTTGACAAGTGAAACACAACCACTTCTTATTCAGCTCCCTCCTGGCATCATCGTCAAGCTATACTCGTCCTGGATTCCCCTTTGGAGGTGGAATCCTCACATTCTTCCCCTTAGACTGGAAAGTCTGTCTCTGGGGGTAAGGTGTCCGGGTCTTGGGTAAGACATCCTGTAAGGCCCGGGTCCTGCTGATAGCATCCTAGAGCATAGCTGGTCTAGTGGATCGGACTAGACCCCGAAGTGGCTCTGCTAACCCCTCAACATACATATAGACCCTCCGTGCCGTGGAGAGGTCTAGCACCATCACAAAGACCCTCAAGAAATCTGCAATGTAGGTCTCTGGGCTCCCTATTTGTTTGAGCCTTGTCAGCTCAACAAAATGCTGCTCTGGATCCCTTCGATCAAATCGCTCCATCAGTCTCCTGGTAAACTCGGCATATGTCGTCACTATGGAGTGCCCTAGTGTTGACACCTAATCTTCATGATTGGGGGGATTTTATGTAAATAATTAAATTAGGAATGTGAACAGTCATCGGGAGATGAACTGAACAATCACTCCCTATTGTATATAACAATGACCTACCTATGGAATAATATACGAATCAGTTGTTTGTTTTGTGGAGTTACTGCCTGGCCTGACATGGTATCAGAGCCAGCTCCTTGTTTTAGCTATTATGCTCCTGTAACTCCTCTGTCCTGGCCTCTGCCTCTGACTCTGCCTTATTCCCCTCAGACCTGAAATAACCTACCTCTGCCAGTGCTGCACATCTGTCCATACTGTCAATTTTTTATAGCACTGTCATTTCCTGTTTTAGCGCTGAGGCTGACATGGAATCAGAGTAAAGCAGAGATACGCCACCATCGATGAAGGTCCAGCTCCTGGTATGCGGTATTGAATCATATTAACGCTTGGAATCATGTTTTGAATGCGTTTCCATTTGAACGCTGTCCATAATGGTTGAATGCGTTTGAATATTAACGCTGCGTTCCCTGTTTGAATAATAACATTTGAATGGTATGTTGAATGTGAATGGTAACATTTCGTGAAGGCAACCTTTGAGTGTCTCTTAAAGACTTACGGATTTTGACACCTGACCTGAGGAGGGAGACCCGGATTTTTAACGCTGCGTTGGTATCATTATTGAATGGCTGTTGAAATGCTGTGCATTTGAATGGTATTAACGCTGTGGGTTTATACATATGCCTGTTGAATATTAACGCTGTGCGCTGTGGGTTTATACATATGCCCGTCCAAGTTTGTATATGCATTGAACTGACTTGGTATATGGTATTGAACTGACTTGGTATATGGTATATGCCTGTCCAAGTTATGTGGAGTCCAGCAAAGTGTTGAATTTTTGAAGGGCTGTGTTTTGTATTGGTAAATTTAATTGCTCTCTGCATTGGTGTATCATATTCCATTCATTGCATGGTGGGTAACAGTTCCAGCGTATGACGTTGTTGATTTGAGCGTTAAATTGAGTGTTGTGTTGGTCCTTTGTTGACTTTATATGTGCGTTGAGCTCTTGTTTAAAAAAAAAAGGAGGCGATATGGTATATAGAATGGTCCAGTCATATGTTGGATATATTATATGAGAATGCTTTTATCAAACATTTGAAGAAAATAAGTTTGGAGAAAATATAGTGCATAAAGTTGTAGTGCAAGGAAGAGATTTGAAATTTTTTTGCCCTTTTGAGTACAATTTCACTGTATATTGGCAGAAGTTTTTTCTATCAGCAAAAGTATTTTTTTACAGAATGCATTCAATCATCTCTATGGTAGGAATAGTTCTCACTGGC
>APFE031318432.1:0-18780 GCA_000404065.3 Pinus taeda
GCTATGTTCATTACTATCTTGGTATTGAGGTAACTCAACATTTGAAGTCCATATTCCTTTCTCAAAAGAAGTACATTGGAGATCTTTTGAATAGGTTTGGCATGACAGAATGCAATCCTCTTACTACTCCAAAGGAAAAAAACTTAAAGCTCACATCCATTGAAGGAAAATAATTTGAGGCTGCAAAAAAGTATAGGCAGCTTGTAGGAAGTCACAACTACCTAACTACTACCAGACAAGACATTTCATTTGTTGTTGGAAATCTCTCCAAGTTTATGCAAAAGCCTTATGAGGGACATTGGTCTACTGCAAAAATAGTTCTAAGGTACTTGAAGGGAACTCAAGACTTTGGAATCAAGTATACATAGGTGGGCGACTTCAGCTTCATTGGATACTCTGATTTAGACTTCGATGGAGACAAAGAAACTGGGGTATCTACTTTAGGTTATGCTATGAGTCTTGGATCAAGACCTGTCTCCTAGAGATCATCCAGACAATCAGTTCCAACAAATTCCACAACAGAGGAAAAATATGTGGCAGAAGCTAAGGCAACAAAAGAAATTGTGTGGCTCAAGAAAATTATTGAAGATTTGCAGGTAAAACAAGTACATTCAACTCCACTCATGATTGACAATACCTCGAAAATAAAGTTGTCCAAGAACCCAAAGTTCCATGATCGAACGAAGCACATCAATACTAAATATCATCTGATTTCACATCATGTTGAGGCCAAAACAATCCATCTCCACCATTGTTCCACTAATGAGCAAATTGTAGACATCTTCACCAAAGCGCTTGGAAAAGAAAAGCTTGAAAGATTCAAAATGATGCTTGCAGTCACCAACATCCCTTTAGATTAAGGGGGGGGAATGTTGACACCTAATCATAGGGATTGGGTGAACAACTGTAATTAATGTAAATAAATAATAGAAAAGATGAAGAGTCACCAGGAGATGAAATGAATAGTCTCTCCCTCATGTATATAATAATGACCAACCTGAATGAATATCATGATTTATTTTGAGGAGTTACCTCCTGGTCTGACATAGTTTTCGAAAATTTTCCATGGTTAGGAAGATATGCCAATATCATTGGGGTCAGTTTGTTAAAATTGTTAAATTTTCCATAATTGAGGAAAATGACTAATTCGCCTTGTAAATATTATAAATGGCTCAACCATGCTTTGTATTGTAATGTTTTTAAGTTTGTAAAAGGATGAAAAAGTAGGGAAGGAATAAAGGATCGACTGAAGCTCCATTGCAACAATAATTTAATCTTATTTGTATTTTCCTTCATCTCTAAATTCTTTGTAGTATTATGATTGCGTTTTCAATTTCATTTTTATTGAGTTAGCTTAGGCTTGATATAGGAGTAGCAATGGCCCCCATAATTGGAAACAAGTCCTTTAACTTATCTAGATCATAGTATTTACATTCAAAGTGTGGATTTCATTGAGAAATTTGTTATGTGAAATATAACATCATTTTGTACTTAAAACTTTGTCTTGTATATTTGAAATTAAAAGTTATAGAATTCATTCAATTAAAAGTCATGCTGCTTTTCATAGAATAATCATTTCTTTGTAAGAGGAAGTCTGAGTGTGAATTTGATTGTGCAAGTAGACATATCGGTTTAATGCAGATTGATTTGGCTTTCATTTACTTTTCAGTTTCGATTGTGAGTTTCCTGATTATGAAGAGTGAGATTTCTTTCAAATGATTTATTTCATTTTGAATAGGAGTATTGAATTGAAGGTTTCTCATATATTAGGTTGCAATGAGTTTCTTTTTATAGATCTTTCAAGTTAGAATTGCTGTCATAGGTGTTCCTTTTGAGCAAGTGTATGGTGTGTTCTTTTAAGAATTTATTTTATAGTAGTAATTGGTGTTCTTTTATAGCAGTAAAACAATAGATTGCTTTCACACTCTAATTTAGGTTAGGTGCTCAGATCCTGCATTACCTGTGCTTGTGCCTTGAAACGTTCAAGTTCCGGACTGATAATTTAATTTTGGAATTATTACACACATAATTTCCCCAACACATCCCCTCCTAGGTCTACCTAAAGTAACGATGCCAACTGAGGTAAACATGAGGAAAGATGCTACTATGATCACATTAAACCTCCGATGTCACCTTAAGGAAGTGGAACTGATACAACGTCACCTAGAGTCATCCAACATCATAAAAAAAACCCTTTAGGAGACAAGTCAATGACTCAATCATTGTGTCCCTTGGTCCCACGACTATTCTCCAACTCTTAGGCCATAGTCACTTTCATGCTATGGGCAAGGGAGTGACCAAAAATCCAAAGTCACTCTCACAGGCATGCTTGCCAATGAATATGGGCCAAATTTTCTAATTTTGTGCGAGCGACCCCAGGATTTAAGTCACTTCTCTAGCCTAGAATCCAGGCCTCTACTCAAATCTTGTTGTAACTTCTAGAATTCATTAAAAACATAATAACAATGTTGATAAATCAAAATCACCCTCAGGACTAGGCCTGAGCATCCCTAACTGGGACTGACATTGTGTCAAAAACTTGGCATCAATGCAACCTATAGGTATAGGATACAAGAAAAAACATAAATGATAGAAACAAGTTATGAAACATAACCAGAGGGGTCACCTCCTTCTTCATTGAACAACTACATCATAAATTAGGTCTCGCATCCATCCGTTTAACAATTAGAAGTAAATATATGCGATAACCATGACATAAACCATTCATTAAACCATGCTTATAACCAACATAAAACCATATAAATATGAGAGACATGATAGCCATTAAATCCACATATATATCAATGAAAAAAATGATACAACTTAGCTTTTATTAATCATAGGAAAATTTGACCAAGTTCAAGACTTCCATGTACCACCCGACCATAGAAATGGTTGAACCAAATCTCTCTTTTAGCCAGTCACCCACATGCCATATTCCAAGCAAGAATGGGGGATCTCATAGAACAACCAATCCAAGAACAACTAAGGGAATCTAGAGGTTAAACCAGCCCCACCCTCATCCAGCCATGATCACACCAAAATAAATGCTCTGATGAAAATTGAACAAAACTTGGAATTCCATTTGGAATCCACCACTATCCTTGAGGAATTTTTCATCTCTTCTCTCTCAGGCTTTACCGCAATCAAAACTCAGATCACTAGGCCCTAAATCAAGGCTGCTCCATTAGGCTTTACCATGTATCTTGCCAGAACTAGTCAAGGGATTCCTAGGCCTTTGGGAGTGAACCTTGAGACCACCTCTACCCCAGATTCTGAAATACACCTAGAAATTCCAAAGATCAAAAATTGAAATAAACAACCCAACTTAGCATGGCATCCAAAAAATGGGAAGGTTAGGCTAAAAACCACTTTCATAACTTGACAAAACCATGACACTGAGAACAAGAGAACCATACACCAACATACAAAGCCATGCATGTCCAAACCATCTTGGAAATAACACATGTAAGAGGTTACCTACAAGTATTCCTGCTGAAGCTCCTTAATCTTGCTTTCCTTTCCTTGATCCTTGCTTGCCTTTCCTTTCCTTTACTTGAATTTCCATTCCTTTGCTCGCAACTATAGTACTCCAAGAAAACTGTAAGTGACCAAGAATGAGAGAGAGAGATAGAATAATGAGAGAGCTTGATGTTTGAATTGACTAAGTGCTGCCCACTAATCCTCAGAAGCTTTTTTATTGATGAGGCCTCAAATTTCTTCATTTTTCCATTATTTTCCTACAATTTTCTCCTCACATACAACTTGTGACCTTTCACCTTCATTTTCTCCTAATTTCCTTTATTTTCATAAATAAATGTGCCAAAAATGCCTTTTTTCCTTTGAATTCCTTTTCCTTAGCCTTTGCTAATTTTCCTTAGCCAAAACATACACATCCAGATTTTCCCAACATCCATCTTGGAATATGTTCCCTTACTCGTGGTCTTATTTTGCCTTTATGAAGTTTTATTATATGGAATTTTCACGAGGGTTGTTACAGGTTTCAACCTTGCCTCTCCATTTCCTGGATAGCCATGATGTAGTGGGTTCTCTATCTAGATTTTTGATTGGTTCTTAAGTTCCCTAGTTGCTATGTGTTGGGATGTTACTTATGGAGCCCCAGAATAATTTGGATTCCTCGAAGGTTATGGGTTGAGATGGTAGTTCTCTGAAGCCCTATAGTAGCATGGGCTCCTTGGAGGTTGTGGGTTGAGATAGTAGGGCGTGTAGCCCTAGAAATCTTGGGAAGATACCAATCGCGTTTGGTATTAGTGGAGGGTTGAGGTGGTTTGGACTCTAGAAGACTTGATTGTTCCATTTTGGTTTAACCCATATGATCCCACATTCATGCTTGGAATATGGCACATGGGTGATTGGACGAAATAGAGATTTTAGTTTAACCCAATCTATAGTCAGGTCATACATCGAAGTCCCTCACTTGGTTACCTTTTGCATATGTTAATAAGAGTTATTCTCTTATTGTGGTGGATGAGCACATGCATAGATTATTTTTTCGATCTTATGGATGATTTGTCATGGATTCTATTATGTTATATGCATAGCTATATGTAGTGTTCTTACTATGGATCTTGTTCATGATTGATAAGTTATTAAATTATTGATGGATGTATGGGCTGAGAAGTGTTCTTGCAGCTAGATTGAGATGGCATTGAGCCTTTGTTGATGATTCCCTGATGAGGTTAAGAAGATCATGATGATATAGGCATTAATGACCTGTAGCTTCTATGTTTACCATTTGTTTGACGAAATTCCTATCATGTATTAGGAATGTCTTGGACATGATGTAGCCCTATTATTTATTTTTTATACTTTTTATCATCCCAAACTTGATTCTGGAAAGTTTTGGAAAAGTTTGAGAACTAGCTTGTAGGCCAACCCTAAAAAAGTGGCACAGATCTTGTGACCACATACACAAAATTGGAAGATTTCGATCTTAATCGCATCCATGAATGCTTGTGTTCATGGTTGGATCCTTCCAACTACATGCACAATGTGTCAAGGGTGAGGTTGGGATGTAAATCTTTTGAAAGGAAGTTACAGCTCAGGGATTGATCACCAAGGATGGTTGTCAGATTCCTGAGTGATCTAGGCCCCTCCTAGGTGGAAGTAAGTGTTCGAGTTAGTAGGCCCCACTTCCATAACTAGAACTTGGAGGTTGGGTCATGCCATAGTAACTCGCAAATCATGTTTACCTTGAAGAGGTTGTAAAACTTGGTAATTGTACGAGAAGGTGTTACAGATTGGTATCAGAGCGAGATTGCAGCACTCAACCTCAAGGTAAAGACATGTCATCATAGAGGTTTATATGTTTGGCATGCATACATGATAGTTAATGGTTGTTAGATTTATTGTGAGTATATGCATGTTTGTCTTTCTATTGTTGTTGTGGTTACATGCATGATAGATTTCAATTGATTAGTGTGGTCACATGCATGTGCATCAAATAGTCATGTGTGATAGTTAACGTTTTTTCATATGCATTGCAGTCATACACATAATGCTTACTATCATTGCAGTTAAGTTCTTGATATTATTATGTATCATCTTAATCCTGACTGAGTTGTGCAGATGTGATGGACTCTTCTAAGATACACTGAACTATGATTTCGATTATGTCTTTTATTTCATTGATCTAACATGGTATATTTTGCAAGAAATATAAGATAAGAGATGAAGAGAAAAATGGTGGACTGTAGTCCACATGACTCCCCTTAGTGACTCCATGATACACTAAGAAGTTTGAGCATAGAAATTTGAGGTTACAAGGAATATAATAACATGTTAATTGAGGCACATGAAACAGTTGCAAGGGCTTAGGAAAAGAAAGCGAAGGTCAATGGAATTATCCTTCAAAGCATTTCGAATTTGTAGAAGTAGGTACATATGGGGAATAATCATGGAGATAGATAGGATGAGAAGACAAAGGTCCAAAGGTGCATGATTGGATTGGCTTTAACATTTAAATATAATATTGAGTATGATAAGCCTCGGTCATTAGAGGAAGCCATCATAAAGCTGACGCATTTTTATGAACAATCAAAGCACAAGCCTGAGTTTAAGCATGAATATAAAGGTAATGTGAAGACTAAAGGAAAATGGCTCAAGAAGCGAAGAAGGTCTGAGGATTTAGGTAACAAGGAAAATGTGGGACATCATAAGAAGCTCAATGTAGCTAATAGAAGACATGGGTCTTAGCGTGAGGAAAAAATAATAAAGGCAATGGAAGAGAACCATTGCAGTGTCGAACCTATGGCAAAGATCATCGTAGGAAGGATTTCCTTTTATATCAAACTGTTCTAGTGCATGCATGGTAAGCCATAGATCTACAGTGCATAGGAAGTGCAAACAGTTGGGGATGTAGGTTAGAGCATTCCCTAGATCTATGCAATAGTGGATAATAGGAAGGAATATTTCCAAGCATCCATCATTGCGGTGGAAGTGAAACTTGGGGGAGAGTTCCATGCAAGGCCTCAATGCATTTTGTAGTAGAATAAGTTCATACTATGAAATCAAGTAATAAATAAATTTAAAGTGCATGGAAGCACTAAAGGTCAAGGAAGCTACATGGAAGATGTTTGATCAAATGCAAGCATGATAGCTCGTTCCTAGTTATAGTTGAATTCTCCATTGGAATTGAAATCCCTTGAGAGGTGATATGTGCATATGTTCAATTGGAGGGAAGCGTGCTTGATATACAATGGAAAGGAACATTTTTTATTTAAGGAGAAATCTAGTTTCAATGAGGAAGTTGGGAAGTAAAGGTTGTACAGTTCCATTTAGAATAAATTCATGCAAGGCTACTATATGATATTTCATAATAGAAAAAATAGTCAAGCTAGGTTCATTGCATGCATGTACTCATAAAAATAAACATTATATTTATGTCTCTTCTACACGAGAAAATACACCATTGTGGCATTATATGCTCGAGAACATAAGTGAGAAGGGGATGTTGATTATCCACTCACGGTAATCATTTCCATCTTTGAGAAAGGTTTATTTGGACGTCTTTGAGAATTTTGTTTATGCAAAATATATAAGAGTTGGATTTTGAAAGTTGGGAAGGAAAAGAAGAGTGAAAATTTAGAGGTTGTGCATACATATGCATGGGGATTGGCTCAATTATCCTTTCTTGGTGGATGCTATTATTATGTTACTTTTCTTGATCATGCAACTAGGAAAATTTGAGTTTATTGCATTAGAAACAAATATGATGTCTTTCTTACTTTTATGAAATGGAAATCTTTGGTTGAAAGTGATAAAAGATATAAGATGACATGTCTCATATTAGATAATATAGGTGAATGTTGCCAAAGGAAGCTTGATAGTTATTGTTCATACCATGGGATTCAAACAAATTTTCCTTAGAGTTTTTGGTGAATTCTATTGATACTACTATTTACATAATAAATGGAGGGTATTCAATTTCCTTGGATAGTGGAATTCAAAAGCAGGAATGAAGAGGTAAAAAAGTAAACTACTCATTTATGAAGAATTTTGGTTGTGAAAATTTTGTCAACATTGATAGAGAAAATAGAAATGAGCTTGAGAAAAAGTCTAAGAAATGTAATTTCACTAGATATAGAGTTAATTATTTTGAATGCATCTTATTGGATTGTTAAAATCATAATATCATTAGGATTAGAGATGTGGTATTCAATGAAAAGGTCATGTATGAGGATCAACTACAAAGAAAGAAATAAGAAAAGGCAAAAAAAGAATACATAGTGCTCTATGAAATCACAAAAACAAATTTTCGAAGGTGCCATAAAATCAAAATGTTCAACAACAATAGTGGAAATAGGTACCTCAATCTCACACAAGTGTTATTAGAAGATCAATTAGGTTAAGTATACCCTCAAAACAATACTCTCATTGATTGTATTATGTATTGTTTACTAATTCTGGAAAACCAAAAGGATATGAAGAAGCAATGAAAGTAGAAACTAGAATAAAATGGAAGCAAGGAATGAAAGAAGAGATAAATGCTTTGGTACATAACCAAACTTGGGATGTGGTCATATTTTCAGTAGGTAAAAGAACATCACAGAATAAATGGGTTTATGGGTTGAATGAAGAACATGGAGCAAAAAGGATGTAAAAGGCCAAACGTATGTAAAGAGGTTTGTATAAGAGAAAGGTATATAGTTTAATGAAATATTTTCTCGTGTTTTCAAAATGACTTCAATTAGAACTATTTTATGTTTAGCGGTAGTAGAATATTTTCATGTTAAACTGTTAGATGTAAATAAGACTTTTCTCCATGGGGACTTGGAGAAAGAAATTTATGTGCAACAACCACATGGATAGTAGGTCAATGGGAAAGAAAACTTAGTATGTAGACCAAAGAAGAGCTTGTATGGTTTAGAGCAAGCTTCAAGGTAATGGTAATTGAAGTTTCCTAGGTTCATGAAAAAACAAGGCCATTGTAGATGTTAGTATCACCACTATCTTCATTTTAAAAAACTACATGATGGGAGCTATGTGATCTTACTATTGTATGTAGATGGCATGCTTGTTGGAGGGTCTAACATGTAAGATATCAATGTGTTCAAAACAAAATTAGCTAATTAATTTGGTATGAAGGATTTAGGTGCTACAAATGAAATGTGTGGTATGAGAATACCGAGAGAGAAAAGTAATAATCAAGTAGCATTGCCTTAGAGTGAGTACATGGAAAATTTGTTGAAAATATTTGAAATAAAAGATGAAAAACTAGTTAATAGACATTTGGATTTCCATTTCAAATTGATTAAAGTGATATGTACGAAGACACAAAACGAAGATTCCATATCCATTAGAAGTTGACAACTTTATGTATCCGATGGTGTGCACAAGGTTAGATAATGCACATGCAATAGGAGCTTTGAACACATATATGACCAATCTAGGAGAAGAAAAATATGATGAAATAAAGTGGATTCTTAGATATTTCACACGTAATACTAATCCTGAATTATGCTTTAGAGGCTCAGATATTTTTCTATAGGGATTTTTGCAGAGGGTAGTAAAGAGAAGATTTGCTCATATAGTTTCATAGAGGATTTAGGAAAGAAGTACAAGAATAACACATTATAGAATGATAGTGCAAGTTCCAATCATGTTGCAAAGAACTCAACGTGTCATTCGAAGACTAAGCATATCCAAGTTAGGTACCATTTCATATGATCAATTTTGGAAGAAGCATAGTTGAAGTTTGAAAAGATATATATGATCCGAATGGAAAATGGCCCCTTGTATTGGTTATCTATGGTATTAACCCATGGAATTTACCCATAGTATTGTAAATGGCATATGCCCGTGGTATTGTAAAATCCACCCATGGTATTCATTCACCCATGGAATTGACCCATGGTATTTTAACTAGAAAAATACTATAAGTAACAAGTCACATTTTGTAAAATGACAGATTGTCCACCACAATGTAGCCTTTACAGTTGAGAGGCAGGTAGCCACACATCTCTTCTCAGAGATAAGCTGCCATCGCCCTAGCTGGTTTATTTCCATTTCTGGTTGTAAGCATATTTCGGTATTTTCCATTAATGAAATGAAGTATTATTTCCGTTGCATCTTTTTATTTATGGTTATCACATCTCGGTATTTATGGTTATCTCTGTAATCTATTGCATTCCTATTTAAATCCGGATCAATATACTAGCCAGAGAATCTTGCAGACATGTTAACAAAGGAAGTAACTGAGGATAAAGTAATTTTATTCTCATTTTTAGTTGGTTTTCATTCAAGATGATTAAGAAGTGAAACTAGACACATCCAAAAGATGAATCATAGTCGAGCACATGTCATAGTGGTGGAGTTTTGTAATTAGTCTCCAAGTCGGATAGTGTTGGTTGTGGAGCCTCATTCTCTTCCTAATTTGGAGGTCTTGTTTTTAGTTGCATTTGGACCCTAATTCCTCACATAGGGTGTACTGGGATTTGACGTACTATTATTTCCAAGTGGTTTGGGGGGCAATGACAAATATTTGGAGCCCCACCCTTAGAGGGGGTAGTTTCACTAAAGAGAATTTTTTGGAGAAATTGCATTAGAAATTATTCTAATTCCACAGTAATTGGTACCATTCATCAATAGGTCATTGATATGTCGGTAGATGTTATGTAAGGTATTTTTTTTGCCAAGAAGGGAATCCTCTTCTTATGGTGTAATTTCATTGTGGATATATATTATTGAGATAACATTGCAATTCAGAGAGAGTAGACAATATGTGTGTGTATGTGTGTGTGTGAGAGAGAGAGAGAGAAGGGGTGGTTGCAATATTTGTGTTGCATGTTGCAATCCCTTGATTTTATTGAATGGAATAAAATAAAGAATCAGTTGTTTCTCCATACATGTATCCCGAATAGGGTGAACCATGCCTATTGGTGTCTCATTTGTATTGTTTCATTATGTGTTTTATTTTGACATCTTTTTTTATTTTATTGCTATGTGATTATATTTTTACCACCATTCCTAGCAAAAGGGAGGTGAAAAAAAGAAAAAATAAAGAAAATGAAGAAATAAATAAGTTTATGAAAATCAAATATCCAAATTCTTAATTTTATTTTTTCAAGTTGACAAGAAGACAAATATAAGAGAATGAAGAGATAAATTATTTTTGTCCATAACATGAAGGAGAGAGACTACATGTCCAAGCTCCCAATGGCATTCCACAATAGTGAAAGAACAAATCAAAGGAAAATACATATATTTTTTGTATTATTAGTGTAACATATGTCCATTTATTTCATTCTAAATGAGGAAAATTTTCTAAATTTTACTATCCAAATAGAATTAAAAGATTAATAACCAGAAAATTAAGTCAAAAGATAACCAATTAAAAGGGAAGATGTCCTTAGGGTTTCATATAAAAATTAAAATATTAAAGATGTGAGGACTTTATATAAAATAGATTTTGCATTTTTTCAAAAGGGTGTGCCTTTTAACATGTTAAATTAGATTCTTCAAATGGTAAAATAGTACATAATTAGCTTATGAATTATACTTTTTGTAAGGTTGTCCATGGATGTGGATTACTTTTGTCATTGACCATTTTCTTGATTGTTTGTTAAGATGGATATTGGATTTTGTAAACGTTGTGACACAATGTGGATTTCTATGGTCATTGACCATTTTTTTTTTATTGTTGGTTAAGATGGATATTGGATTATGTAAATGTTGTGATAAGATGGTGCCTTTTTTATAACAAAGTTCAAATTTATTTCTCACATAGTTTTTAAACTTGTTAGATGTCACTTTAAAATGCACTAACTATCCTCAATTTTCAACTCAAGCTTGGATTATCATGTAAGCAATAAATGTAAACTATTGTACATGCTCTTTTTGACCTCTCCTTGATTTAATGCAGAATATTCTCCATGCTCTTTTTATGTCACTCCTTGATTTATGATCAATATATTTGATGCAAAACACAATTTTTTATTGGTAATTGGAATTATTTTTGTAACCATGTAAAAAACCATTAATTTACTTATATTTAGTATTGTTTGAAAGAAAGTTGTCAATAGTTGGAAATTAATACCATCATCCAATATGTTTTATTATTAAATTCAATTTAGTTTATTCTATCTCTATCATGTTAATAAATTAAACTAATTTCTACATTAAAGATAGAAAGGTGGAGTATTCTCTATCAATATATAATACAATCACAAACAAACCATTAAATTATATTTATGTTGTTTGTAATTTTTATTTTATTAAAAAATGGTTTGGTTAGGCTTTAATTTAAAACAATTTTGTATATTAAAAATTCCAAATCTCAAAATGAAAACGGAAGATTCACATATACCACCAATTCCAAAATAGTTTATTTTTTAAGCTTTTATATTTTACAATACTACATATCTATAAATTTTGAGTGGGTTCTTGTTGGCACCACATCTTGAGTTCTGGTGAACTAGGGAGGATCTTGATTCCACCACATCTTATTATATTTAAATGGAAATGGGTGACCAAGAAAATCAACTTACCATTGACTTAACTTAGAACTAATTTGGCCCATTTTCCCTCAAGTCTTGATTACATCACAAGGGTATTTATTGGCATAGATTTTCATTGTGTTCTTGTTTAACAAAATAGATATTCACTTGAAAATATAAAATATTTTCTCCTATATGTTTTATTGGAAAAATATCTCCACAAAATACACAAAAACTTTGGACTATCTAAAAGGAAAGTTAAGTATGCAAAAGAAGATAACAAATGTCTCTCTATTGAAATTACAAAAAGTAAAGTTATGTATCAATTTTCAAAATAATAATTTTATGCATTAGTAAGATAAAACTAAAAATATCGTAGAAAAAACTATCGCAAATTATATACTTGATTAGGAGCACACTTATAAGAAAAGTATTTTAAATATATGAAATTTAGAAATTAAAAAACAATATCTATTTCCAATACATTACATTACAATTACATTAGTTGATAATCTTCAATAACATTTATAACTAATTTCACTAAAAAATAAATAAACAAAAGATTAAGGTTGCCACAAAATAGAGCTAACATTGATAAGATTTGCCGAAAAAAAATAGAAGTAACATTGATAAGATTAAACCAGCCAAAAAAAACCCACTGGACCATCTGGGTATTACTTAAAACAAAAAAGGACGATTCCAGTTCAAATATTCAAGCCAAGAGAGAGAGAGGGGTTGCGCTCATCTTCATCATCTTCGTGTTCTGGCGCAGGAAGGTTCAAATCGAATGACCATGGCGTCCTGTTTTTTTTGTCGGCGATGGAGGAAGAAGTTGACTGTGTAACACCCCAGGGGAGGAAGAAAACTCGAAATTACGTGCTGCCGGAATTACATTTCTCTCTACGCCTTCTTCCATACACTCGTGACTTCTGTGCTTCATCGTCTGAGGCCCCACAATCGCACGGAGCCACTCCATCGCCATCGGCCGCCTCTGCCGAATAAGCTCGGTGGCAGACTTGAGGAAAGAAATAGGGCTAGGGTTAGGGTGAGGGTGGCGAAGGCTAAAGCAAAGATGAGTCTGAGGATGTGTAGTAGATGTGATCCTGATAATTCTGCGATCCTCCATTGCCATTCCACTTTTCATGTAAAAGCGAGTCCATGGTTTCGCTGGTTTAGCAATGGCTGCTCTGGGAAATAACTAGTTGGTATTGTTGTTGGGAGCATAGTGCCGATACCTGAAAGTTACTGGAGGAAGTAGAGGCTGGAGTGTTGGAAGAATTATCTCATTTTTATAGAAGCTTTAATTTCTATCCTGGGGATTTTAGTTACTGGCTTGTGATGTTTACTATTACCTGGGGTTTTGGTGTAACAACAAACCTCCACATGATATTAGAGCTTGGAACCAGATTGGATTCCCCCTAGCTACTTTTGAAGGGGGTGTTGAAAGAATCACGACACCTCTATTGAATCAGTAATTCCCACGCTGGAATCCTAGTTATTATCTTGTAATGTTTACCAACACGGGCTGGGTTACACCAACCTCCACATGGAGTCAAAAAAGAATAAACTGGGACCTGAAACCTAGTAGAGGAAGCAAAGGCTGGAGTCTAGGAGTACAATGCGGCGCTACTGTTTTGGGAGGTGCCACTCTGGTAATGCACGTCCTTGGCGGCATTGCCACTCTTGTCATTGACATCACCTTGCTTATCTCTAGGAGCCATGAAGATGTACACTTTACAGACAGATCAAGGAGGACGGACGTATTTTGTTTACAGACGGAGACGGATCGAGAAGGAAGGAAGCTATAGGAGTATCACGGGCTGAGGTGGGGAGAAAGAAAGTCCCTAGAATTCATTATAAATAGAGGACGGAGATCCAGTAGAGGGAGCATGCGACCAGCTACAGCTGGGCTAAACCTCGGGATGTCTCCGGCAGATCGCAGATCGGTCTTAGAAAAGTGAATAGTTTCCGTATCGCGTGGAGATTTTTGACCACTGTCTATTCGATTCATTGTCCGCCTCGTCGGGCTGCTCTTCTGGCAGGGGCACATTCTCGAATGCGCTGTGCCAACGTACGGCTCTGGGCATTGATTACCATAGATTTATGATACCCTTGGAATGACTAGATGTGAGATGGACGAAAACTTCTGTTGCCATAGATACACCAGGTTTATGATGGAAGGCCGGTGCAAACCAAAAGCAGTGGCAAAGAGTGAAGATTTTATAAGATCAGAATATACACGTAAAAGAGAGTGACCGGTAGAGGCCAACAGGCGGCTGGTCACGGATTGGCTGAACGTGACGTCTGAGTTGGCACCGGCAAACGGGCCTTCGGAACATGGAAGCTCAACCGTCTGAATCTGGTTTGGCGGTCTGTTTACGACAATGTTCATTCAATTTCTTCGTACTGTTATTGGTGGCTGTTCCAATAGGGACACGTAATCAAATTCTGCGCCACGTTCCACAATCCCGAGCGCCACGTTCCACAATCCAGAGAACCAAATACGATGGATTTACTGTAAAAGTTTCAGATGCCCCTCAAAATCATGGTCAAGATGGAAGAGGGTAGAGATTGAACAGAGATAGTTATGTAGCAGAAGGATTTTGTAAATTTATTGGAAACTATTAAAAAATATTACGATGAAATGATCTGCATGAATTTTATTTAGACATTATATTCGATATTGAAGCGACTGATATGACTGAAAAATTATTGTTAGAATTTTCGATTTATAACATTTTAATTTTTAAAATTTACGTACAAAACTAATTCTTTTATAAAATTTATAACTAAATTTAAATTTAATCTGGTTTCAGTAAGATAAATTGTTTTTACATGTCTAAATAAAATAAAATATAACGATTCCTTTTTCTTATCCCGTTTGTCCGCTTTCTACTATCTAATATGAACTTGTGAAAGTGTTCATGTCCAGTGATGTGTAGATAACCATGCACATATTATGCATTACAGTACTGCTGGATGCACATATGTTGCTTCTAATGACTGTTTAAGCCCATCTCAAATTTAGTGATAAGTACCCACAAAAGTATTTTTTTGAGAGGAGTCATTCGTACATATTATGCAGCTATTTGCTGAAGGATGCAGAAATCAAGCTTCTGCATGTGTAAATTATCAGAATTTGTTAAGCTGTAAATTGTATCTTCTTAAAACCTAGAACAGTTAGATTATTATGGGATGGTTAGAGATATGTAAAAGGGTTTAGAATAAGTAATAACTGATATAGTTTTGAATCTTAATGGGATATTTTATTAACTAAAATGTATTTATGATAGGTGAATAAGCTCATAATTTTACAAATTTTATATTATTAGATTATATATTAAAAAAAAAAAAAAATATTATTTTTTAATAAATTAAAAAAAATTTAAAAATAAATTAAATTATGTTATTTAAAAACTCAAAAAATTAACTATTAGAAAATAATCTTTTCTTTAATCTAATAAAATTGGGGAAGTTGATACTTTATAAAAAGATCGAAGTACCAACAAAATTTATAATCAATTCGTAGAAAACTTACACATACATAATATACGAACTAATATTTAGTGTCAAGATAAAAGATGTGATTATAACAAAATGTATGTTTTAAACGTGTAATTAGATATTAAATATCATGAAATATGTCAACAAAAGGTTTTACAATTGGTAATCCTATTATTAAATATTAACAATAAATAATGAAATTCGCATTTCAAATTCAGATCCCCATGTTTAAACCACCAAATATATATATATATATATATATATATAACCTAGTCAACTTCGTCTTCAAGGTGTAACTCCTCCTCAATCAATGTGCAAACGATTAGATGTAATGGCGAAGAAGTAAACCCATTAAACAATAGTCACCTCCACACGTGCCAGGTCAACATGTGCTCAACAAACTCAATGAAGAAGGGGATGGCCCCATCTCCCAAGCAAGAAAATATTGAGAAAATTTGAACATGCTTCAACATGTGTGCCAATGAGGGTGAGCGCTCCATCTAGGATGAAGATCCACATCATAACCAATCCATCTCTGAGTGAACGCTATCCAAATATGCGAGGGCGTTTAAAAAGCAGTAGTCTATAACGCGACTTTTTGAAAGTCTTTCCGGCTGATTTTTTCGGTCAAAATCCGGCAGCAATTCATTGGAATCCCAAGTTTGATAGCTAGTTTCTGCATAATCCATGGCTCCCAGGGGTTTTTCAGGGTGCTGAATCCAAATATGCAGTTAAAAAACCATTTTAACTGCTAAAAATCAAGATTTAACCTCATTTCTTCCGCCAGATTCCGTCACCGGAATCTCCAAAAAGTCGCATTATAGACAACTCCGTTTAAAAATAAGCCTCTAGGGTAGTCAAATTAGGTATCTTAGAAAAATAATAATATCTAATATAACATATATTTATATAATGAATAGCTATAGTTCTAAAAAAATGTAATTAAATAATGAATTTTTAATAATTCAAAAGTAATGAATCTAAATATGTTTAAAAACCATTAACTGCAACAATCAAGATTTACCTCAAATTTCTTCTGGGGATTATTTCCCGGAATCTCCAAAAAGTCTAGATTATAGACAACTCCTTTAGTTTATATGGCTGCTTTTGTCAATGTAATTATGATAAGAAATATTTAAATTAATAGACATTATCTATAGAAAATATACTTATATTAATAATAAATAATAAATATTATATTTATGTGTTTATATTTTGATATATGTGGATTTTTTTTCTCATCAAATTAATAAAAAGAAGATTTAATTTTGCAAGAGTAAATGTATATAAATTGTTTACACAAAATGATAAATAAACAAATCTTAATGAATGATTGATGGTGCATACCACATAAACCAAGGGATTCTAGATTCAACGGTAAATGGAACCTATTTTTGAATCATAGAAGTGGCAAGTACGACGGATATTCAAAACACCTCGAAAGGGAATTGTCTTGAGTGGATCCATCCTAGCTAAAGCAAACATTTTGGGTCTGTTCTCTTCTCACCTAAGATCATCACATGGTTTTTGACACCCAAGATTTTCATATTGGGACAAACTTTCTTCCGTGCCTCTAGTTTCGTTGTGGTAACATATCACAAACATGCAATATACAAGCTATGCATATTAGATCTACATCTCGACCTCACTTGCTCTGTATACACGCCTACTTTATAGAAAATACATATATTCATTGGATCGTTCTGGAACAAACAGTAGAATAAAGAAGTCTCTTGGGTTGTGACAAAAGAAACTATTACCCGTTGTCGAAAAATTATGTGGACAACGACCCAAAAGAAGCTGCTTTCTGCCTCATTATGAATAGATCTCTAATCAGCTAGAGAATAGATCTATCTGAAATGAGTTTATATCATTGTGGATGAGTGGGAATATCCTAAGACACTTATACCATGAAAGATTTGAATACTTTCCATAGGATTGATGCTACATTCTCTTCGCTTGACCTAAACTTTCAAACAAATTGAGTGAAAGAGAACAAACAAATTTATGTTTGATTCATCAAATGTTCACTCTCTCAGTTAGTAGATGAGCCTTGAAATTTGTATCTTTGTCCAATAACTTGCATATAATATAAGAAAGAACTTGATTGTATCCAAATTGTGAATGTAAGATAAAAAAAAATTCCAGATTGGAAAGCCCTATCCCTTCTAATACGAGAAGGAAGGATACAAGTTCAAATGGTCTAGATTCATCGAATCTGAATATATGATTAGCGATAGGTTCGAACTTGTCGCACAGCCACAACCTCGATCGATTTAAACATAGACTCTCCGATCAAATACCTGCAAAGTTGTTAGATGGAAAGAATCTTAGTATCAAGATAAAACTACATAACTCGAGATAAGATCTTGATTATTCCCATTTACCACTGAACCATTTAAGGTTTATGGAACATTCGTTACAACTCGAATAACGTGGGACCTATTCCAACCCAATCTGAAAACTTGTGTTAGTTGAAAACTAAAATCTAATAGGGAAAAATAATTTATCGCCCACGAGTGAATAGACAAGGGATTGTTACGAAAGAAGAAAGATTCTTCTTTCACGTTCAAAAGAATGGAGGGAATATGGGATTGGGATATTTCTCCGGGAGAAATATGAAATACTTCATATTTCCCACATATTTGATAATAATCCATACAACTTGTTTAGGAGTTGAGAGTTAGTAATTGATCTTGCATTGATCCCCTATTAGAGGTCACCGACCCACATAAGAACAAACATTAGCTCGTTTTTTCTTCTTGAAATAAATGACTGTAGATAGAGAAATTTGTTTTCTTCAAGGCGGGCATAACCAAGTGGACCAAGGCAACGAATTGTGAATCCACCACGCATGGGTTCAATTTCCATAATTCACCTCATAAAAGAAGATAAAAAATGGATTGGATCCGATTTGTTGTCATTTTCATAATTCGGTGAAAATATTTCTATCTTGTAATAGAAATGGAAACTGATCCTCTTTCTCCGTGGGAAACATGGAGCCCTTAATCACTTGAACCGATACTATGCCTTACCGGTGCATTTCTCTAGCCGTATTTAAAAGGTCCCCACATCATAATGAATGAGTGAGTCTACTATGGTAAGAATGACAACAAATTGGATATGGATGATACATCTATCTTTATAAATATCAATTTGAGAACATATATTATAGTAGCTTGTAGGGTAAGGATTGCTATATTGGAAACTCTAGGCTAAGCTAATCCGAAGTGAATGGAGACAAGTTATGTCTGGGAGCATTTGCTGAAATATGTTCATATTTCTAGAAGAGCCAAAGGCTCAATGGTTCAGGTCCTAT
>APFE031318449.1:0-21575 GCA_000404065.3 Pinus taeda
TTCTGAATATATACCATTCAGATGGGAGCCCTCCGAGAGTTGTGATGGTCAGTTCTCTGTCAGGAATGACTTCCCCAATTAATAGGAGATCATTCTTGATCTTGGTGATCCCTAAGAAGTAGGCTTGCATACCCTCATATTTGCCCTTCTTAATTCTCTTTACCTTATTCTTAAGGAACAAAACTTGATTTGCATCATTAACTTTAAATAAGCTTACCAGTCTATCGTAGATTTCCTTGGAGGTGGTCAGCTCGGAAACATAGGCCACCAGGTGCTTGTCGATAGAGTCCCGGATGATCTTCTTTGCTTTCACTTCTCCCCTGGTCCATTTGTTCCTTGCAGAAATAGATGCATTTGATGGAGGCTCAATGATTCTGCCTCTCACATGGTCCAACACTTCCTGCTCTTCCAATATCACATCGAGAGACATCTTCCATCTGTGATAGTCGGACTTCTCATGGAGCTTCTCTTCGGCGGGGAAGTGTGATGAGGACCCCATGAAGTCTTAAGGATTGCTTCAACAACCTTCGGTGATTGCTCGTGCTCTTGCTCTTGCTTAGGCTTTGTCTTCGCCTCAGCTTGATACCAAGTTAATTTATGGTATGTTCTATGCTAGGTGCAGTTTACTTCAATTTCTTATTATTAGCCACTGTTTAGAAATCACATAAACATTAAGTAAAATGCAGATAGAACATTAATAGATCGACAAAAAACAAGCCAAGACAAGAGACACCAGATGTGGCAGCTAGCCAGGGACAAAACCTAATGTGGGGAAACCCTTTGATCAATTCTTCTTTAATCTTCAATAGTTCAGCAGAGAGAAATAGTACAAATACATAAATCTGAAATTTCATGATAGCAACAACAAACCCTAACCAGCAAAGTCAAATCTGGTCAAACAAGATGAAATTGACCTCCAATATGCTTGGTCAATTTCCCAATCATCTAGGCTTCCAACAGCAAGAAGAGGCAGCCCATAAACAGTCTGAAAAACACAGTCAAACTATAGTCAACTGAATTCAACCTACTGTCACAAACTAGGGTAGTCAATGCTGGTCAAACCAGAGGTCAGATTTGTTGGAATTTCTAAGTCTGACTATTAGAAACCCTTCATGTATTTTACTGATTTATTCCTACCTACTTGTTCTGTTAATTAACAAGTTATTTACAATGTAAATACTGGAAATAAATACAAATACATACTCAACACATTACAAATCATCAACTGAAAGAAACAAAACAAGCACACAAGTGACACCGTTATTTTTGCACCAATGTCCCTGGAAAAACCCAATGCCGGAAAACCAATGCAGCTATCTGAGGGTTTTATTATTATGAAGTTTCTATATACAATCTGGGTGCCAAAACCGACTCACCCAACAAAGAATAATCTCGGTAGTAGTACCTCTCAGTCGGAGACAGATGTTCCGGCTGAAACCCCGGATAATCACTACGACAGCTTCACAGCTCCAATCTGCCCCACAAAACCCCAGCGTCAGCCTCTAGGGACTGCGTCAACCCTTCCTGGCCCTACGTCAGCCCAATAACCCCTGCATCAACCTCTGGAGGCACTATGTCAACTCTGGAGGCACTACGTCAACCTCTAGAGCCTCTGTGTCACCCACGCTGGCTCTTTGAGGCACTGCACAGCTCTTGGCTGCCTCTGCGTGGGCCTTAGCTGGCTCTGTGTGGCCTCTGGCTGGCTCTGCGTCCCTCTCTCCCACCTTTTGCGTTGATTCTCACAGTACCCTCTCTGCCTCTCTGCTTCTATATTCACTACCCCTCGTTGTTGATCATTGATTCTATCTCTCTTAGCAAAACCCCTCTCTAAAGAATAGAATCACTGATCACTCTAGTGTGTTCTCCAAGTGACACTCAAGCCTCCTCTTATACTTTTCTCGTTGACAATTCAACAACTGAGATTAAGTCCCTAATCAATGGCTAAGATTAGATCTCGCTTGATCCATGACTTTTGGACCCTTTCTAACACAGTTTTATATTAATTCACATTAATATTTTATTTTCCCTAAGTTTAAATTTAGGGACTCCATTAAAAATATTAATTATTTTAATATCTCCCAAACTGTTTAGAATCTGCCCAAACCATTTCTGGGTATTGGCGATCTCATGTGCTTTAGCCTCTCCTCCAATTTTCATGGCTAGAGCACATCCGAAGCTACCCCAAATCAACAAGATTGCCTCGGTTTGCATGCCAAAATTTGCGGCCTGCCTTGTTGAGGCAGTCACACCAAAACTGCACTCCTGAAAAGTCAACGCTTGGTCAAAATGTCTTGTTGCAGCTTCTGCGTCCTTCTTTCTGCGTCTTCCTGCGTCCTCCTTCCTTGCCCTTATGCATCCTCCTCCTTCCCACGTGTGAGCTTCTCTTCCTTATGTATAAACCCAATCAGCTAAGGAGAGAAGAATGTGTGAGAGATGAGATGAGTGAATAATGCCTCAACCTCACTTGTATTTATATGAAATTTTGGGCATGTGTGCCACACATTTAGCTGCTGGCCGACCTTGACAATTTGTCAAGTAAATACAAATAAATTCATATCTCCATAAATACTTGTCGGAATCGGATGATCGTTAGATCAATCCTACACATCTTGACGAGAGGAATCAAGGAAAAATATCAGCTTCCATAAATAAGATGACCCATATGGAGTTTGGCCCTAGTTGCCAATTTTAACAATTTTTAAACCGAAAATACATCAACAAATAGGCTCTAGATGGCCTCTAACATCCAAAAAAAATCATTTTACAACAAATGCCTACACATCATCAAAATCATTGCCTATATTGGGATCTTCATCATCAATATAACCCTTTAAGCATTAAAATAATATAGAAATGTTAAAATTTGGGTACTAGAGGACAAGGGGTTCCTTAAGGCTTTGACCTAGGGAAAAGTGTCCAAATTTATTTGTACTTTTCTCCTAAAGTGACTTTATAAGTGTTAAAGTCAATTTAATTTAAAAGTGACTTTATAAGTGGTAAAGTTACATTCTAATTTAAAGGTGACTTTATTAAAGTCAATGAAGAATTAAAAAGTGAAAAAGTGATTATTAAGTTGGTGAGTTAAAAAATAGAAAGTGACAATTAAATACACATTTATTCTCATCCCTAGATCTAAATGAATCTCAGCCATTAGATCTTAGGGTAACCCAAAAGGGCATTTAGAGAGTAAAATGAAAAGAGAAGAAAAGAAGATCAATTCATTCTTTCACGAGCATTTGAGAGAGAGAAGAACGAGCAAGGAGAAAATGTTTGAGCAGTGAGCAAGTGAAAGAGAGCAGAAAAAAGACATTTTAGCAAATCTGGGCAGCAACATTTATTGGCACGCATCCCAAGACAAAATTGTAGAATAGGAGAGGCACAAAAATTGAGGAAAAAGGACAACATCAAGGGCATGAATTTCGAGGCAGATTTGGGCACGATTTTCAAGGCAATCATATTGCTAAAATTCGTATGGTTCGTACAACATGTTTTGGGCACATTTTGTGAGGCAAACTGTACAGCGTTTAATGTTGTTTTATTGCTGCAAAAAATTATGCTTTCGCTGTTTACTGATTGGCACGATTTTAGAGGTGGACTTCAAGCACGAAAATTGAGATAAGTTGTAATTTGTGGTTGTTGGAATTTTTACTATGTATTTCAGTTTCTATGTAAAAGCATTTTTCAAAAATAAAGAAGAGCTCTCAAACTGGTTTTCCCCAATAGTTGTAGGGGGTTTTTCCAAGGTCTGACAAAAAATAACTGTGTTATTTTCTGTGTGGCTATCATAATTTTGCTATGTTTTATTTCTGCAATTTTGGCTATTCGCTGATTGGCACGATTTTCGAGGTGGAGTTCAAGCACGGAAATCGAGATAAGTTGTAATTTGTGGTTGTTGGAATTTTTACTATGTATTTCAGTTTCTCTGTAAAAGCATTTTTGGAAATAAAGAAGAGCTCTCAAGCTGGTTTTCCCCAAGATTTGTAGGGGGTTTTCCAAGGTCACATTGACAAAAAATAACTGTGTTATTTTTTGACTGTGGCTAATTTTGCTGTGTTTTATTTCTGCAACTTCAACAATTGTGAAATCTCTAAATTTTTGTTTTCAGAAATATATTGTCATTTCCAAATTTTAGAATTTTTATCATGCTTGGATTTAAAACTAAATGCATGGAGTGATAAGGAAAAATGATAACCAGAGTGGGGTTGAAATTCTTCATGGTATCGGAGCTTGGTTGGCTAAAATGTGTAGATTGGGACAACAAAGTGAAAATTACAGCAAGCTGATTTTACACAGAAAACAGAAACCTTTACCACAGATTTGAATATTTCAGTTTGGTAGGACAGTGAAACATGTCTTTGGGTTTGAGAGTTGAAAACAGGTTGGATGGGCAGAACAACTACAATGCATGGAAGGAGAGAATACAGAGCATCTTTGAGGAAGCAGAAGTCTGGGGCATTATGGTAAATACCACAGAGAACCCAGTAGCAATACCTGTTGACCCTGTACAGTTGGCAGAGTTTAACAAAAATAATGTTAAGGCAAGAAGATTGATTCTGGAAGGAGTCAAAGATCATGTCATTCCTCATGTGAGAGGAAAGACTTATGCACATGAGATGTGGACAACCTTGACCAGTCTTTACCAGAGCTCAAATGAAAACAGAAAAATGGTCCTAAACGATAAACTGAAGGCCATTCAAATGGCTAAGACTGGCAGTGTTACAGCATACCTCACAAAGATCACTTCAGTAAGAGATGAGTTGGCAGTCGTAGGTGAGATCATTGCACCCACTGAGTTGGTGAGTATTGCTTTGAATGGTCTTCCCAAGACTTGGGAGAATTTTGTGGATGGCATTATTGCACGGGAAAACCTTCCCGATTAGGAGAGATCGTGGGATGATTGCATTCAGAATAAGATCAGAAAGAACCATCTTGGGGCAGCAAAACAGATGGAGGAGGATGATAGTGTGGCATTGTTAGCAAGAGGCAAGAAGGGCAGAGCAAAGAAGCAAGCTTCCAACAGTGGAGGCAAAGGCAAAGGTAAAGGCAAGCAACAGAACAAGGAGAAGGACTATTCCAAAGTCAAATGTTGGAATTGTCAAAAGTTGGGACATTATGTTGTTGTGTGTCTGGAGAAGAAGAACAAGAAAGGGAGAGACAAACCCATGGAAGCTTATGCAGAGATAGAGACCTTCTCAGAGAGTTTTGGTCGGGAGTTTGGGTTCATAGCTTGTGAGGCCACTAGTGCAGGATCACCTGCCATACAGGTTCAGAGGGAGTGTGCACTCCTCACTACTAGCAGAGCATCTTCTAGCATTTGGTATATTGACAGTGGCGCTTCCCGCCACATGACAGGAGTCAGAGAGTACTTCCCAGAGCTTTCAAAAGATGATACTGAAATGGAGGTAGTACTTGGTGATGACAGCATTGTTAGAGCAGTCGTTGTGGGGACATTGACATTTGATAGGGGACCCAAACCTCCGTTGAAAGTGTTAGATGTTCTATATGTGCCTGGAATGAAGAAGAACCAGATATCCGTCTTAGCACTTGAGGACAGAGGGTATGATGTGTTGCTCAGGAGAGGGAAGGTGCTTATATATCTTAGGGGAACTCCAACTTCTTCAACTAGAGTGATTGGTGTGCGCCATGCCAAGGTGTACAAGTTCTCATTCCAGCCCCTAATGGCATTGAGTAGCAACACTCGAGATAGGACTGACAACAAATCTAGCAATTCATAGTTGTGTCAGATTTGGCACCACAGGATGGGGCACATGTATTATGGGGCCTTGAGTACATTGCAGGAGATCACCACTGGTGTGCCAGATTTCAGTTCTGATCACCTTGATGTATGCAGAGGATGTGCTATGAGGAAGTTTGCCAGATACCCTTTTCCCAGCAGTGACAACAGAGCGACCAGGATCCTTGACTTGATTCATACCGATGTGAGTGGTCGAATGTCTCATGTATCCTTGAGTGGCTATGAGTACTATGTTTTATTCATTGATGAACACTCTAGGAAGACCTGGATTTATTTCTTGAAGACCAAGAGTGAGGTGTTCAAGCGGTTTCAAGAGTTCAAAGCTATTGTGGAGACCCAGATAGGTAGGAAGATCAAGGTCCTCAGGTCAAACAATGGAGGGGAGTATACCCTTCATGAGTTTGTTGATTTTTGTGCTGAGGAAGGCATTAGGAGGGAGTTCACAGTTCCTTACAACCCCCAGCAGAATGGGGTTGCGGAAAGGAAGAACATATCCATTGTAGGGTTGCCAAAGCCATGCTTCATGATCAGGGGTTACCTTTATTTTGTGGACAGAGGCCTGCAACACTGTTGTGTACTTGCAGAACAAGGGTCCACATTGTGCCTTAGGGAATGTGACTCCGGAGGAGGCATTTTCTGGGACGAAGCCTGATGTTGGGCACTTTCGTATCTTTGGGTGCTTTACATATTCCTATGTCCCCAAGGAGAACAAGATTAAGCTAGAGCCCACTGCAAACAAGGGCATCTTTGTGGGTTATAGCGAGACCTCAAAAGCTTAACGGATTTATATTCCTGCGCAGAGGAAAGTGGTTGTCAGGCAGGATGTGAAGTTCGAGGAGGAGAGAGCTTTCAGGAGGTCAAGGGAGTTAGAGTATCTAGAGTCACCAGACCCTCAAGAGCAGTTGAGTTAGTCACAGGGATCCAGTGGTCAGGGATCAGGAGGTACATCGATTATAGTGTCAGGTCCATCAGTGAGCAGTGGCTCTCAGAGTTAGGTGGGTGGTTCTTCTGGTAACATGCATGGCAGTCCTCAAAGCAGTTCACAGGTTAGTCCACTAATGGACAGTTTGCACGGTACTTCAACATCTATAGGCACAGATTCAGGCATGAGGTCAGTTGGCAGGCCTTCAGGAGTTCAAGCTCCTGATGATGAGGAGGATTCTTTCACTCTGGTGGAAGAAGTATGCTCAAGAAAGAGGAAGCCCAAGTGGCTTCAAGATACCTTGCGCGAGGCCACATCAGTTGTTGGGCCAAAGAGGCAAGTTAGAGAGAGTAAACCACCTGAGCGGTTATGTAGTTACATGGCATTAGTAACAAGCATTGTTGACTCCAAGCCTTCTAATTATGAGGAGGTAGCCAGCCAGCAGGTCTAGAGAGAGGCCATTATGGAGGAGTATTCTTCTATTATGAAGAACGATGTTTGGGAGGTAGTGCCGAGGCCTAAAGGTAAATCAGTTGTTACTTCCAGATGGCTCTACAAGATAAATCATGTTGCAGATGGCAGCATCGAGAAGTTCAGGGCTTGATTTGTGGCGAGAGGGTTCTCACAGGTAGAGGGAATTGACTATGAGGAGACCTACGCTCCCGTAACTCGGTATACATCTATTCACTCCATTATATCGATTGCAGTAGAGATGGATTCGAAGATCCACCAGATGGATGTGAAAACCGAATTTCTCAATGGCTTCATTCAGGAGGAGGTTTATATTGAGCAGCCACAAGGCTTTGAGGTGCATGGGAAGGAGTCCCATTTATGCAGATTGAAAAAGGCACTCTATGGCCTAAAGCAAGCTCCTAGAGCTTAGTACTCGAGGATTGATACATACGTGCAACAGTTGGGTTTCACAAAGAGTGAGATTGATCCGAACCTATACTTCATCGTGGTGGATGAGGAGCCTCTCCTTCTGGTGTTATATGTTCATGACTTAATCATCACTGGTGCAAAGAGACTCATTGAGGGCTGCAAGAGAGATCTTGCTTCAGAGTTTTAGATGAAAGATATCGGCTTGATGCATTATTTTCTAGGATTGGAGGTGTGGCAGGAGGAGGGGCATTTCCTCCTGGGACAAGGGAAGTATATTGTGGATATTCTTAGCAATTTTCACATGGAGGACTGCAAACCCATGTCTACACCTATGATCACTAACTGGAAGAAGCTTCACGCTTCTAATTCCGAGTTGGTGGATCCTACTCTCTACAGACAGCTGATTGGTAAATTGATGTATTTGGTCAACACTTGACCAGATATATGTTTTGCAATTAACACTATGAGTCCGTTCATGTGTGAGCCCAGGAGAGTGCAGTGGGTGGCTGCAAAGCACATTCTTCATTACTTGCATGGGACTGTGGATTTTGGTCTGGATTATAGACAAGGTGATGGAGTGAAACTGGCAGGGTACACAGATTCAGATTGGGCAAATTGTGCTTCAGATAGGAAGAGTACTTTCGGGGGCTGTTTTGGGTTGGGTTCGGCAGTTGTGTCATGGATCAGCCGGAAACAACAGTCAGTTGAGGCAGAGTTTATGGCTGCTAGTTTGGCTAGTTGTGAGGCCAAATGGCTTCGCAAGATGTTGTTTGGTCTATTTGGTCAAGCATTGAGACCTTCAGTAATTTACTGTGATAATCAGAGTTGTGTAAAAGTTTAAAACTCACGGAGAATCCAGTTTTGCATGACAAGTATATTGAGATCAAGTATCACTTCGTTAAAGACTATGTCCAAAAGGGAGCTGTCAAGCTTGAGTACATTTCCACAAATGAGTAGGTACCGAACATTTTCACCAAAGCCTTACCACAGGGCAAGAATGTCTACTTCAGAGACAAGATGGGAGTGGTGAGGAACACTTTCCTCGGTAAGGAGTGTTAAAATTTGGGTACCAGAGGACAAGTGGTTCCCTAAGGCTTTGATCTTTGGCCTAGGGAAAAGTGTCCAAATTTATTTGTACTTGTTCTCCTAAAGTGGACTTTATAAGTGGTAAAGTTACATTCTAATTTAAAGGTGACTTTATAAGTGGTAAAGTTACATTCTAATTTAAAGGTGACTTCATTAAAGTCAATGAAGAATTAGAAAGTGAAAAAGTGACTATGGAAATAAAAGGCCAAGTGGGTCTTTATTTAAGTGGGTGAATTAAAAAATAGAAAGAGAGAATCAAATGCACATTTATTCTCATCCCTAGATCTAAATGAATCTCAGCCATTAGATCATAGGGTAACACAAAAGATCATTTACAGAGTAAAAGGAGAAGAGAAGAGAAGAAGATCAATTCATTCTTTCATGAGCATTTGAGAGAAAGAGAAGCGAAAGCAAGGAGAAAATTTCTGAGCAGTGAGGAAGTGAAGGAGAGCAACAAGAAGACATTTCAGCAAATCTGGGTAGCAGCGTTTATTGGCACACATCCCAAGGAAAAACCATACAACATGAGAAAGGCACAGAAATCGAAGAAGGATAGCAACAAGGGCACGATTTTTGAGGTAGTCATACTGCTCAAATCTGTACTATTCGTACAACAAGTTTCGGGCACTTTTTTTGAGGCAGGTCGTACAACATTTAATGTTGTTTTATTGCTGAAAAAAAAAATTGTTTTGGTTGTTTGCTGATTGGCACGAATTTTGAGGTGGAGTTCAAGCACAGAAATCGAGATAAGTTGTAATCTGTGGTTGCTGGAATTTTTACTATGTATTCCAGTTTCTTTGTAAAAGCATTTTCAAAAATAAAGAAGAGCTCTCAAACTGGTTTTCCCCAAGAGTTGTAGGGTGTTTTTCGAGGGTCACATTGACCAGAAATCACTGTGTTATTTTTTGTGTGACTGTCATAATTTTGGAGTGTTTTATTTCTGCAATTTCTGCAGTCGTGAAATATCTAAATTTGTGTTTTCAAAAATATATTTTCATTTCCATCTTTTAGAATTTTTATCATGCTTGGATTTAAAACTAAATGCATGGAGTGATAAGGAAAACTGATAATCGGAGTGGGGGTTGAAATTCTTCAAGAAAAAACGTAGCACTTCATGTAAAAAATTTGTTTGAGTAATGGGTACATTTTTAGTAGTCATGATAGAGGAGTTCGAAAACCAATGCCACTAACATCAAAATACATAGAGGGCTTGGTGTTCTTTATTAAATACTTTGGAAACGTTGCAATACCCCAATTTTCAAATCTTGAAAAACTTTTTAAGTCTGTTGGATTTAAGTGAAATCTAAAATTCTACTTTCTCCATATGAAATCTAATGAGGTTGGAACCAATCTCGAAAATCCAACGTCATTTCATGGTAATGTTAAAATTTTAAGTAAAAAGATGACATCCTTTTACTTAAGAATTTAACATTACCATGAATTGCATAACAGTACTAGGGCCATAGGCTTGAATATTACGCTAGCCAAGGGGAGAATTAGCAGTGGGCTAATGAAATTTTTTTAGGCTGGCCCATGCAGGTACTAACCGATGGAACTGACCCCGAACTAACCTATTTTGGTTCCGAAGCCCTGACCGGACCGGTTTTCAGCCCAAACCGGTCATATCGGCCAGTTCCAGTTCAATTATGATAACACCAAGAGTACTTGGTGATCTCACTCTAGCTTGTTAGAGTATCTTTGGTGGAGTTAAGTATTTTCTTCTTTTCCATAGCTAGGAATTTGGGGAGTCTAGAGGGTTGTATCAACATATCTTAAGTTGAGACTATGTCCTTGAACTTCCTCTCTCTCTGTGTCTCATATATATATATATATATATGAGAGAGAGGGAGAGGTTTATGTGTGTGTAAAGTTTTTAGCTATTGCAAACTGTCTTATTGCAGTATTTATTTTGAGCTATCATTTTGTTCATGTTTTGGTAATTACTGACACCTATATGATTTTTCTGATTGAAATAGGTTGGGACATAAACTGTTAAAGTATTAATATTACAATGAATACAATAGGATGGAATTTATTGTTGTAATTATTGTTATCATAAAGTGATTTTCGGATCTGGTTTATGCATGATAAAGATTGCCTTACAGAGCTGAAACTTGTGTAATGAGTTTTGGTATATTTTCTATTGAATTGCCTAATGGATTGGGGTCATTTAGAAGTGAAATATAGTCTATTGGTTGCTGTCATTTTATCATATTTCAAATCAGAGCTAAGGCTGTAAATTCACAGTGACTAGATCTCGAAAACCTCTAGCAAAGAGGTGAAATTTCTTATTTAAATTAATTGCCCTAGAACTAGAAATTCCAACATGGTCCCAAAGATTTCTTTCTAATTTTACTCTCTAGGTTCGGAGTTGGTATTTCAACTATTGTTTACCTGATGGCATCTAGAAGGAAATGGTGCAAACTCCTCACCTGATAAGTAGCATCATCACCCAACTCCACACTCATACCGACTCTTGCTCCTAAAACCTGTTGAAGTTTGTTGCTTCAACTGTTTGTGGTTGTTGGATGTGAAACACTATCACTTAGGAGAAGTGCTAGAACCCTTGGAATGGTTTTCTACTTTATTTTTTGCATATTTTTCATTTGAGGATTGTCAAGATGTGTAAGATGACTCTTAGTCTCAAAAAGAATGATAGGTTGGAAGGAGTTTCCAATTTTATTGTTGGGAAGCTTAGGTTACAGATGCTTTTGGAGGAAGTCAATCTTTAGAAAAATACTGTGAACATGGTTCTAGAACTGGTCGATCTAGTACAATTGGCCACTCATCATAAGACAGTGGCCAAGAGCAAAGAGAAACATTCTAGATTCAAAGAAGGATCATTTCATCTCTCACATATTTAAGAAGACAATAAACAACGACATGTTTAGGGCTTTCACCAATTTGTTTTAAACCTCTTGTATTTCTCGATAGATGCTCCTATGCAACAAACTTTCAACCACTCACATGAGCAAGACATACTAGGGTGAGTTATATGACTAGGGTGGACTAGGATCACATGTTGAAAGATCAGTTGGCAGTGGCATTGGGATGAAGGTGGAAGTGTTAGTGTCCACTACTTTGAATGGAGTTTTACCTTCATAGAGGCCTTCTGTTCAAGTGTCTATGCTAATGAGAATTTTCGAACTTTGGCAAATTTTTGAATAATATTGTGCACAAGTAATTAGCATGTAGTCTTGTTTAGAGCAACAAGAAGAGGTAGATGAGATTGGTCTCATCGAGAGGATGACAAAGGGCAGCAAGAAAGGCTACAAAGAATGTACAGAGAATAAGGATATAAGTAAAATGATGTTTCTCTAATGTCACAATATGGGACATTAAGCTAGCTAATGTTCATTAAAGACAAAGGGAAAGGGAAGGAAATTAGGTGCATCTGACATTATAGTAATACAAGAAATTAAGTTAGCTAATGTTGATTAAATACGAAGGGGAAAAGAAAGAAATAGGGTGCAGATGAGATAATAGCAAGTGTGGAGGAGGATTCCTATCAATTTGATATTACTTTCTCCATGGTCTCTTGTTTGTGGCTTAACATTGTTTCTAGTGTTGGATGCTCTCTGGAAAGTAAGGCTTTGAGACATATGACTTATGGGAAGTCACTCTTCAACAGACTTAAGATCAAGATGGAGGTATTAGTGCAATTGGGTGATGATACCACTTATCATGTGAGAGGAATTGGCTCCATTTCCTTCTAGATGCCATTACTTGAGTCATGTTTTGATTGTTCTTGGTTTGAAGAAGATTTTTTTTTTTCAGTTTCTTGTATGAAAGATGTACAATGTATAGTTTCTTTTGAAGGACAGTAGAACCATTATTGGTTGTAGTCTAGCTAATCCAAGGAATTTGGTTATGCGTGTCAGTGAGGGTGGCTTTTACAAGTTACTTCTTGATCCCATGGAACTTACACATTTTAGTGGGAGGATAAATGATCCTACTAGACTTAAGGAAGCACATAAGTGTAGAGAATGCTTGGTGGAGTGCCATGGAAATAGGTTCAAAACATATTGTGGAATCAGGTTTTTATACCAAGCTTGCATCTAATAAAAGTTTTGAAGAGAGCAAGCGCAAGGTTGTTGCATTATCTCATGTAGAGTGAGTTAGCTTTCTTGATATTTCAGGGGCCACAAATTTTGATGTGCATGAGAGGGATTTTCATGTTCACACTTTATTGATAGGCCTCTGTGGGTTGTTACCTAAGTGACAAGCACATGTCCCTCAAGGGCCCCATGTCCATATCCTACATTACGAAGACATGACATGCTAGGGCATGTGCCCATTATGCATTTAGCACATATCCTAAAACAAGACACAAGCCTTAGACATGTTCTATTGTGTCAATAACCTCGGCTTGAAAATATGTGTTTCCTAATGATATAGGATTTGATAGTAGTGTTGAGTTGCATTAGCGAACTTGGATCTTAATGAACCGGGGCTAGAATTGATCATATTTTATGATGTGATCCCCTTAAGGGGTCATCCTCCACACCAACAAATGTAAATCTTGGATTAGATATAAAATAATAGGAGGAGAAGGAGAAGGATGGAGAGAAAACAATGGCAGTGATGGTGATATTGATGATTATGACATGGAGGACTATTAACAATGATGAGCTATTTTGATTGTTGAGAATCACTACATGTAGATATTAGGGTTGATCCCTCTTTTCTTGATAATTACTTATCATTTATGTTGGCTTCTATTTCTTCTTTATTATGTTATCTTTCATTAAGAAATTACCAAATTAATATGTATGAATATCACAAGAACAAGGAACACAAGATATAGGCACTCAGCCAAGGAAAAACCCCTATCCAGGGGAAAATCCAGTCAAACTCTTCCACTAGTAGATTCAAAAGATAGACAATCCAATACCCTTTTGACCTACACAAAAGCCTCCTCCAATCACCAAGTCAGCCCTTCCTTCATGTAGATATATTCTGCAGAAGTCTCCAAGTGTCAGCTCCTCAAATGTAGCTTCAATCCAGAATTTTAGCCCCCCAGATACAAAATGTTCGACCTACAACTACTTCAAAATTTTGGCTCCCAGCTACTCATCCAGAAACCCTAGAAGACTTTGCACGTGTGAGAGAGAGATTCCCAAAACTTCGATTTTGTCTTTCCCAACTTATTTCTTCCTTCTCCTTGCTCTTTTCTCTTCTTTTCTTGCTCTTGAGTTGTAGATCGAACTTGTGAGTGAGATGATGCCAAATAGGTCAAGTTACGCTTCTATTTATACTAGTTATGTTAGGTCGAATAGCCCTAATCCAGGTCAACTTCATTAGGACAGGGCCGACTTGGTGTGGAGGTGACAATGACATTTTTGACTCAAAAATAATTATTTTTACATGATACAAAAGCCCAAGAAGGGTCTAATAAATGTGACAAAGGCTCTTTTGATCTTGAAAAAACCTAGAAGCCTTCAACGGAGGATATGACCTAAAAAATAAATAAAAAAGCATAAAACCCATGCTTCAAAAATATTTTTCTTTTACAATAAAATTTATTTTTTCTATTTTTTGACAAATATATTTATGAAGACCGACACTAATTACATTATTCAACACTCCCTCTTAACTAGGAAGGTATTCATAATTACATACATAATAGGTACATGGATGAACTCAAAATGACATAATCTATGAAGATTTATAGTACACGCAGTGCTACAGATTAGATAGGGTATCTAATCGGGTGGGACTAAGGTGTGTTCCAAGATTTAGCCTCTATAGGTACCATCAAGCATTAACTCTAACACCAACCTAGGGATCTAGGTGTGTATCCAAGTTCGAAGCTCCAAGACCAACGCCACCCTCCCTACTCCGGATTTAGACATCATCATAGGCTGGCTAGATGTCCTCCCAAGCATCTTGTCGCGCCAAGATGCTTCATCTCTCCCTGTCTACTAAATTTGTAATATCAACCAATCAAAGCATTCTTTCAAAATATTCAAACTTCATATTTGGAAGAGACTTCATCAACACGTCAACTACCTGTGAAAATTCCTAAACCCGAAATCCTTACTACAGCGAACTGATGTTACTTCTCCTACTTGTTAATCCATACAAGTTATTTACTGTGTTCTATGGTAAATATCGAAGTAAATACAACTGAATCATTCACTTTTTAAAATAATATGCCGAAACAAGAAACCGAACAGGAAAAAGATACAACACAATGACACAGTTATTTTTGGACAAATGTCCCTGGAAAATCCCAATGCGAGAAAACCGATGCAGCAGCTCTGAGGATTTTATTATTATGAAATAGTAATTTCTGAATACAACTTTTCGATGCCTTCCCGGCAATCCAGTTACAGAGAATATCACTGAAAGAGAGATCTGTGAGATTACCTCACACTATCACTAGAAATCCTGGCTGATTTAGTCCCTGAATGACTGCCCCTGGCTGCCTCTACATCAGCCCAACGTCAAACCCTCTAGGGACAGCATCACTCCTCCAGCGGATCGATTTGTTGCACAGGAACTTCGATTTATGCCTCCCGGTCTCACACCCCGACTTCCAGCTCAAAAATCAATCTCCCCAACAAATTTTTGGACCTCCTCAAGGCTCTGTGCTACCTCTGCGTCAGCCTACGCTGTCTCTATGTGGCCCTGCGTAGCTCTGCGTCAACCTCTTCTGGCTCAGTGTTGCCTCTTCCGGATCTCTCTCTGCCTCCTCTGCTGAGTATTCCTGGTTCAGGAGAAATCTCTAACCGGAACTATCCTTGCCCCTCACTGCAAAAGCTCACTTCGAATTTCTCACCAATAGCTGCTCTGCTTCAGAAATTCGATCTTCTGAACTCTCTATGTGTGTCTTCTCCAAGTGCCCATCAAATCTTCTCTTATAATCAACAACCCAGAATAGATTCTAATCAATGGCTAGGATCATATTGACTTGATCTCCGCCTTCTTCTAGAAGTTACACCCACAATTTAGATTAATACCCATTAATTATTTTAATTTTCTAAGTTTTGACTTGGGGTCCCATTAAAAATAATTAATTATTTTAATAAAAATCTCCGGGTGGAATTTCCCAAAACGATTTATGGGTATTGGATAATGCATGTGTCTAAGCCTCCCTACAAAATTGGAGACTTAGAAGACATTTGATGCTACCAGAAATCAACAGTCCCTCTTAGCAAGGAATGTGCTCTAGCAATGCAACCTGTTGAAGCATCACTCTATTCTATAACGTCTTCTGCACTGCTGATGTTTGACATCCTGTCCACCAATTATTGCGCAAATGTTACATCTGTACTGTTGTTGACCCTGCCACTGTCAACTATGCATCTGTACTGCAACTCCCTCTTAATTCTGCATCTGTGTTGCTACTACCACTGCCACTGCCAACTGCATCTGCACTGCAACATTCTCCCACTGCTGCTGCTACCGCATCAGCATCGGAAAAGCATCCCAAATTACTGAGCAAGTGTTTAGTATGATGCATCCCACTGCTAGAGTCTGACTGCTGCTAGTCTCTACATTGTACCTCTAAAGCCTCTGCACTGTGCCAACTACATTGTTGACAACTCTGCTCAGTCTCTGGCACTTCTAGCCACTACAACTGTCACTTCGGCACTCCTTTGCACCAACTGACATTGGTCCATCCTGCTACTTCTGATTTGGGCTCCTGCAACAAGGTATTGATCCGAGAGGTGGGCTCCTCAAGGATCATGCCCAACTATAGCTCTTTCGAACTACAACTCTAAATCATCCCACCTCCCTCTTGGAGGTATCTCGGCTATCATGGCAAACTCATCCTCCTCGATCTTTGCGGATGCAACCTTCGGATCATGCTTCTCATCTTTGTCCCTCCTGAGAGGACATTGTGTTGTGTAGTGACTAAGTTCACCACACCTGAAGCATTTGATCTTCGAACATCCTTCTTCCGCCTTTGTTGCTCTTGCTACCCCTTGGATGCGAGGGTTGCATTCTCTTCCTCCTCCTTGGGCTTCAACCCACTGCTGCTGCTTCTGTCAAGTTTACACTTGACCAAGTCCTCCTCAGCTCCTCTTGCTTAAGCGCTGCCCACATCTCATCCAGTTTGGCAAAGTCGCCTTGCCCAAGATTCTCTGGACAAAGACTTGCCACTCCTCAGATACCATCTCTTACCATCTTAGGGACAGTATTACCATCTCAGAACCTTGAGGTGTTGACCCCACAGCTGCCAATTCATCTCGGGTCTCCTGAAGCTTTGTGAGGAATGGATCAATGTGTTCCCCCTTATGCATCTGTGTAGATCTCATCTTCTGCTCCAAGTACATCTCCCGCTGCTCAGAAGATCCTTGATACAACATCAACAATGCATCCCACATCTCCTTGGCAGTGTTTCTATTAGCTATGTGACAGACTATATGATCCTTCACTCCGTCGAGGATCATTCTTTTTGTCTTCGCCATTTCTCCCTTGGACTTATTGAGCTGATCTGGATCTGTGGGCTCAAATACCACGCTGTCGACGTAGACTTTGAGAAAACACTCATCTAGAAGGCATGATATCCTTGCCTTCCAGATCACATAGTTGGATGCCCCATCCAACCTATCCTGATCTCTCAGTCCACTGGTTGCCATCTCTGCCAATTGAAAAAGTCGAATAGCCTCCTATCTCCTCCGTGCAACACTAAACTGGCCTACGCACTCCCTTCTGGTGCTTGTAGATATGCCCCTCTGTTGATTCTCAGCTAGTGAGAATTTGGACTCCTTGGCTGGAAGTCCTCTGAGGAAGAATTTCGTCAACTATGTCTCTTTCTTCCCTCTGACATCTTTCTGCCCAGCAACTACCTACAGAAAACTGTGTTCCACCAAAAAAACCCTTCTTCGTTGAAGCTTCTATTGCATTGCTCCCTTTGCCACTGACAGATTTCAATCTGGAAATCTTACCTCTCTGTCGACTCACTCAAAGAGAGATTTACCACGAAAATCTAGCCCTCCTGGCCTGAACTGCGCAAACCCTCTAGGGATTCGAATTGTTGCGTCTGCAAGAATTTTGAATTCCCTTCTTCTTTCAACATTGGGTCTTCCGGCTCTATTCTTCTCGCTTCACCTGGAGCTCTTATACCATGTGAAAATTCCTATACCCTGAATCCATATTGCAGCAAACTGATGTTACTTCTCCTACTTCTTAATCCATACAAGTTATTTAAAGTGTTCTACAGTAAATTTTGAAGTAAATACAATTGCAACATTAGCTATTTAAAATAATACGTCGAACAAGAAACTGAATAGGAAAAAGATACAACACAATGACACAATTATTTGTGGACAAATGTCCCCTTAAAAACCCAATGCGGGAAAACTAGTGCAATAGCGTTGAGGATTTTATTATTATGCAGTAGTAATTTATAAATACAACTTATGGATGCCTTCCCGACAATCCCGTTACAAAGAATATCACTGACAACGAGAGCTGTGAGATTACCTCACACTATCACTGGAAGTCCTGGCTGATTCAACGCCTGAATGACTGCCACTGATTGCCTCTGTGCAATCTCTGTGTCAGCCTAGCGTCAAACCCTCTGGGGACAGCGCCACTCCTCCAGCTGATTGATTTGCTGCCCAGGACTTCGATTTCTGCCTCCCAATCTCACACCCCGATTTCCAACTCAGAAATCAATTTACCCAACAAATTTTCGAACCTCCTCAAGGCTCTGCGCTGTCTCTGCGTGGCCCTGCATAGCTCTACGTCAGCCTCTTCTAGCTCAATGTTGCCTCTCCCGGATCTCTCTCTGCCTCCTCTGATGAGTATTCCCGGATCAAGAGAAATATCCAACCGGAACTATCCCTGCCCCTCACTGCAAAAGCTCACTTCGAATTTCTCACCGGCAGCTACTCTGCTTCAGAAATTTGATCTTCTGAACTCTCTTTCTGTGTCTTCTCCAAGTGTCCATCAAGTCTTCTCTTGTAATCCTCTCGTTGATCAATCAACGGCCCAGATTAGATTCTAATCAATGGCTAGGATCATATTGACTTGATCTTCGCCTTCTTTGAGAAGTTAAACCCAAAGTTTAGATTAATACCCATTAATTATTTTAATTTCCTAAGTTTAGACTTAGGGTCCCATTAAAAATAATTAATTGTTTTAATAAAACTGTCTCCAGGTGGAATTTCCCAAAACTATTTCTGGGTATTGTACAATGCATGTGTCTAAGCCTCCCTGCACAATTTGAGACTTAGAGCACATCCGATGCTACCAGAAATCAACACTACCTGCTCATCTGTTGGAATATATTGTAGCTTCACAACCCCATCTTGCACCAATCTTCTAAAGTAGTGGTACTTGTTATTAATATGCTTTGTCCTGGTATAGAACACGGGGTCTTCAGACATCTTGATGTTACTTTGATTATCACAAATTATCACTGTAGGATCCAGTGGCCCTCCAAACAAATCTGATAAGAGTTTTCTTAACCAAGCTGCTCCTTTTCCTACTTCACATGCAACAACATATTCGGCTTCAGCACTACTTAAAGCTATGGGATCTTGTTTTCTACTCACCCATGAAATCATTGCGGATCCCAAACTAAAACAGCCACCGGTAGTACTTCTTCTATCTGTATCACTGCCACCCCAGTCAAAATCAGTACAACCTGTCAATATAACTTCCTTCCCATCATACTTTAGGTAGTGATGAATAGTTCCACGTAAATATCTTAAAATGTGCTTGGCAGCTATCCAATGGTCATGATGAGGCTCCAACTGAAATTGACTAAGAACGTTTACAGCAAAGCATATATCAAGTCTAGTATTCACTAAGTACATTAAAGATCCCACCAACTTACGATAACTTGTAGGATCAACAGGACTAGAGTAAGAGCTTCTCAACTTCTTTATATTTGTGATCATGGGAGTAGTCATAGGCTTGGAATCCATTATACCGAACTTTTCTAACATCTTGATTATGTACTTTCCTTGACCAAGATATATCTCACCAAGTTTTTGCCATACTTCCAAGCCCAAGTAGTAATGCATGAGTTCGAGACCTTTCATTTCAAGTTTTGCTACCAACATTTTCTTACATTCTAGAATTCTTCGCTCCACACATATAACAAATAAATCGTCCACATATAACAGTATAATAACTGGTTCATTATTCACTATCTTGATGTAGAGGTTTGCATCGGTAGAGCTTTTAAAAAATCCAATCCTTAGAAGACAGGCATCCATTCTTGTGTACCAAGCCCTAGGAGCTTGTTTCAAGCCATATACGGCTTTCTTTAATTTACAAACGTGAGTTTCCCTACTATTTATCTCAAAGCCTTCTGGTTGTTCAATATATACTTCTTCATCTATGGTTCCATTTAGGAAGGTTCTTTTGACATCCATTCATGGATATTTCATCCCATAGTCGCTGCTAAAGCAACCAAAGATCTAATAGTAGTGTACCTGGCAGTAGGAGCAAACATTTCTTCATAGACTATTCCTTCCTTTTGAGAGAAACCCCTTGCAAAAAATCTTACTTTGTATTTCTCTATGCTTCCATCAACGACATGTTTGATCTTGTAAATCCATTTGGAAGTGACAACAGATTTGTCACTTGGTCTAGGAACGATATTCTTCCCGCATTGCTTTCTTCCATTCTTCTTGATGAGTGGCTTCTTCGAAAGTAGTTGGTTCTGCTTTAATTAACTTCGTTATGTATGTTGCATACCCTGGATATCTCTTTGATCTTTTGCTTTCTCTAAACATACCTTTTGCTACTCTATGTCCTTCGGCACCTTCAAGTGTGGGTTTTAAACAATTTGGCCTCTTCTTCGTTTTAGGAATGATTGTAGGTTGAATAGGTTCACTTGGTCCTTCTTGACTTGTAAGAGACTTGTCATGTTGCTCTACTTCTTCAAATAATGGTGCATCTCTTCATTGAATTCAATAGGTATACCCTTGGATCTTTTGTAGGCATGATTTTCATCAAATATAACATCTCTGCTAACTTCAATTCATCTTTCTTCTTTGATGTAGATTCTATAGGCTTTTGATGAAAGGCTATAACCAATGAATATACCTTTCATACGTGTAAATTCTAACTTCTTTCGCTTGTCTTTTGGAACATGAATGTATGCAGGACATCCAAAGATTTGGAGATGGTCTACACATGGCTTCCTTCCTGAGAATGCTTCCTCTAGTGTCATATTATCAAGGATTCTATGGGGACTTCTATTTTGTATGTATATTGTTGTCATGGTTGCTTCTCCCCATAGAAATTTTGCTATGTCTTGATCAAATGTCATAGTTCTTATACATTCCTTAATGGTTCTACTCTTCCTTTCTTCTACTCCATTTTGTTCGAGATTGTAGGGAACTATGAGCTCCCTCTTAATCCCTGCTTCCTTGCAGTGAGTTATAAGTTCCTTGGAAGTGTATTCACCTCCATTATCGGATCTAAGAGTTTTTATCTTCTTTTCAGTTAGGTTCTCCACTTCAGATATAAATTCCTTGAACTTTTCAAATACCTCATCTTTTGTCTTGAGAAGGTAGTCTAGCCATGTCTTCTAGAGTGATCGTCAATGAAGGTAACATAGTATTGATGGCCACCAAGACATTTATTAGACATGGGTCCACATACATCGGAATGAATGAGGTCTAGAATTTCTTTAGACCTTGTATCACTGCTTGTAAAAGGTTTTCTTGTATTCTTTCCCATGGCACATCCCTTCACCATCTGACTTAGGTAGGGTCTTATAGTGAATATGTCCATATCTTCTATGCCAAAGTTCTATGGGACTAATTTCCATGTGAACAAGGGCTTGAGGAGATGGAGTAATAACTCTATATAATCTTCCTTCACGAATCCCAATAACCTTTGTTTTTTCAAAACTTGAATCCTTTCCCTAAACCAAAACTTTACCATCTACAAAACCAATCATATCTCCTTTATCATCTAAACAAGAAATTGAAAGTAAATTCTTTTTCAAAC
>APFE031318452.1:0-26881 GCA_000404065.3 Pinus taeda
ATTTACCATACCTTTTGAGTAAGTATAAAAAGATGTTTTATTTATTTACCATAACTCCACTTTACTTATATTTTTATTTGCTTACAACCTTGCATGTATATAAGGTGACTTATGTAGTAAATATAAAAAATTCTTTATTTATTTACCATACCTCTCATTTATTCATATTTTTGTTAATTTACCATACCTCTTTTATAAATATGGTATTTGGGTTTGGCCCATAGGATTCACTTAAATAAAACCTATTCTTGAAAATTAGGGCGAATGGAAGGTTGTAACTCCTAATTCAAGGGCTAAATTTACCTTTTTTACCCTCTCCCTTAAAATAAGGTGGGCTATTTGAGGTGATTTGTAAAAATGTACTATGATACAAAATATTCGCCCACTAAAAATTTAAAACCCCTTAATTTCGCCAAAGGGCGAACATTCGCCCCTAAAATCACCCCTAATTGCACAACTACCGTTAGATCTAGCCAATCAATGACCCAGATATAGGTGGTTAATCGCATATCGCATATCGGTGGATCGCAGAACAGGGAGACCAAAGGGCAAGGCCTTTACATATTGCGATATGTGGTTGCGATCACATCGCATCGCAATATTGCATCAGTGGAAACCAATGGGGCGCAACCTTACATGTATATGTGCGTGATGCGATAAGACCCAGACTCGATGGGTTTCATATGAAAAATGTATAATCTTTCACGTTTGAAATGTATTTTTGTGTGTTTTTGTTGTATAAATGAAATACAAAGGAGCCTTGGGGTAGTGCGATATATGACAACGACCTGAAGGGCGGACCTGATAGGACTCACTGCTCCTGTGTATAAAGATTCAAGTCCGCTTTTCGCCTCCAATAGTGTATTTGCCTATAACTCAGTCTTTTTGCCTTTTGCACTTCCCGATAGTGTATTCCTTCATCTGTTGTCCATCTACATGATCCAACAACCAGTCTCATTCCTCTATTCAGTTCATCCACCTTCCATATTGTCCGTGCCCATAACCTGTTCTCGTTCATCCGAAGGAAGAAGTTGGCCAGTGTTCATCACTCTGCGCAGTTACTCCTCAACAATCGCATTCAACAGACAGGATGGCCGAGGGGAAGAGGACGTGCCTCAAGCAGATAACACATTTATTAGTCATGGAAGGTCATCCATATTACACTCCACCTACTGGAGAAGTACAGTAGAGCAACAGGAAAGATCAAATCCATTCATTAAAGCAAGAAGATTGTATCAGAGACTCCATCAGAGAATTAAAGCAGTTGGTGGTCAATTATGACCCCTCCACGCCTGGAACAACAGAATATCTTTGTAAAGAAACTCTATATATACCCAAAAAACCGATGTAATCAGGGTGGATGGTTGTTGCTTTTATGTAAGGTTCAACTTCTAGAGACTATAACTACTTTGATACTTGTAGCGTCTGATCTTCATTTTAAGCTAATACAAGCTTCTTTTGCTTTTAATTGCTCACTTTCCACTTCTTCTCTATTCTAGGTTGTGCCTGTTATGCAGTTTCATGTGCTCTTGATATTTAGCATTTGAGGGGTTGTCATCCCACCTTTGTGTTAGAGTCTTGTATGTATCATTGAATGTGTTATGCAGGTCCATGTTTACTTAATGCCAGAGAGCTGTCATCCTGTCTGTGCATTGGGAGATAGATTTGCAGACCTCTTTACTAGTTGTAGCTGGCCATCACATGGTCTTGTGCATCTGCTCATGTGGTCAGTATTCTCCATATTCACTTAATCCTCAAAATGTGAGTAATTGGTGGTCTAAAGCCTTGTAGTTTAGGGGTGTTCACCCATGTCTAGAGTTAAGCATAGTAGAAGTGGTTATTTGGCTTGAACAAGCATCATTCCTCCCATTCAACCGTTTCCAACATTTTGTTGAGTTTGTAATGCTCCCAAGCATCTCCGAGATACAACCTAGGAGAGTTTCTTGGGGTGATAACATTAATTGGCACCGTTGCCGGGGAGAGGAGGTCGAAGCTCAGCTTCCCTGAGAGACAACATAGTTCCAGATTTTGATGATAGACAAAGTCTGGGCACATTTCTGGTTGTAATCATCTATTTGGCGACTCCATTAGAGGAAGACCAATCTTTGGAGACTCAATATTATAGTCCTGGCTCAGTTTGTGAGGCATACCCGAAGAAAACATCACAGAAAGGAGCATTAGGATCAGGTAGGCCCAAGAAATCTTATTTGTCTCTGCATGAGAAGCTTTTAGTTGAAGATACACAGTTTGAGAAGCTAGAACCTAGTATTGCTGGTGAAGAACCAACTCTAGAGATTCATAAAGTTCCTTATTCATTTAGTTCCCCTTTGGATCTCAGTCCAAAGAAAGTATCCCATACAGTCCATAACATCCTCTTGTCTCTGTCATCCATTGCATCGCTTCATACCGCTCAATATACCAGTATCCTTCCACATACCCCAGTCATGGCAGGCCAACAAGCACCCATGAAGATAGAAAGAATTGTTGCTGCTAGGTACGGACCTTTGGTCTTGCCTGTTCATTTCAATCCCATGCCTAAGTTTACTAGTACAAAGAGAGTAATAGTAGAAGAACATCTTGAATCCTTCTATAGTTATGATAACAATTTAGACATCAGTGAAAATGATGTATGGATGAGAGTTTTTGTCAAGAGCCTTGATGGAGAGGCTAGAAAGTGGTTCAAAGAATTGCCCCCTGGATCTATTGTTGATGTTGAAGCCTTAGATGAAGCATTTTTGAAGCACTGGGAGATAAAAAGGACTTTTTGTATTACCATACTGAGTTTGGCAACCTGAAGAGGGAAAATGGGGAATCATTGCCTGATTTTAATAAAAGATTCAATCATATGTATAGTAAGATACCAGTTGAAGTAAATCCTACCCCCACCTCTGCCAAACTTTCCTATGCTAGTGCTTTTGACTCTGATTTCTTTTTGCTGCTTAGAGAAAGAAGATGTGCTACTCTCCCTGACCTGTAGGATGTAGCCCTAGAAGTAGAATCTAATATTATGGCTACATAAAAACTCAGAAGTCATGCTGGCAGAAGGAGGCAAAGAGGTGAGGCTTCTTCTTCCTCTACCTCACCTTCCAATCCCAAATTTGATAAAATAACAAGGATGATCGAGTCATTGGCTGCTAAAATATCTAAGTTAGAGGATGAGCAGAATTCTGGAAAGACAATGTAGCAAAACAAATTTGCTCCAAGAAATCCAAATCCATTTAGAAGAGAAAATGAATAGCTACAAATCATTCAGAGGGGTAAAGAACCAAATGAAGATCAAAGAGTTAAAGCTCCTTCCCAAAATGTAGTCATGGAGGAGGAAAAGATTGAAGAAGAGGATGAAATTTATTATCAAAGGTGGGACAGAGAGGCTATTTTGCAGACTGGTGAGCAACGAAGATATAATCTGAGGTCAAATGCAAATAATGTCAACGAGAATCCCGCCCAAAGAGCTGTCGTCCAAACAGAGTCATAGAATACCAGAAAGAAAGGGCCAGCAGCTGATCCATTCATCCTCAAAGCTCTAGCTCAAGAGCTAAAAGGTCTTGACAAGTCACCTTTCCCTTTTAGCCTTGAAGCAGAAGTCCAGAAGTTAAAAATATATGTGCCTCTATTAGAACTTGTAAAGAGTGTAGAAATTTTGAATAATATAACACTTATTCACAGAGATTATCCTGATTATACACTATTTGTGGAATGCATGCATAATACATAACCTCCTCTACCATTGATCATCAATTTGCGGAATTAAGAAAACATTCGCATGCGCACATTGAAACATCAATCGCACATATCAACACAGTATGTAATGGGGAAAGCATACAGCTGAAAAACCTGAAATATCTATATATTATGATGATAGAGAACATGTAACAATACATAGTACAATACTCCTCACAAGTACTCAGTACTATCTCCACTTGCTACACACAAACTAGCTCAGATCTGAACAAGTAATGGGTTCAAATATCCTCCATTATTTGCCTGCCTCTACTGCGCAATCCCTGTTGAGAATAGATCTGATCCAAGTTCGAATTCCCTTGGTCTATACTACGCAATCCTCATTGGCAATCTCAATCAATGATTGTGCAAATCTCATGCACAGCTATAGTCACAACTGATAGTAGTCTCACCCTTTCACCCACCTCTAACACTTGTCTCCACTAAACTGTCCGTGCACTGAGTTAACTGATGTATTCCTTAGTTGATTTATAAGTTAATAATTAGTGAATTAATTAATAATTAATTCACACCACTCATCACTAGTGTATTTTTCAGTTAAACTAAATACAACTAGTTCAATTAAGTCAAACTGAACACAACTCCATCAACTCCTCAATCAACTCCACCAAACTCAATCACTTGAGTTCTAACTAAAGGCCATCATGCAATAGCTCAACTAACCCATAGGAAAATTGTATTTCCTTCTGGCAATTGCATGTGCCACATTCGTAGCTCGAATTGAAGTGCTGCAAGAGGATAAGATAATGTTTATAGTCCAAATATTATTAAGAGCTAGTAATATTCGATTATTCTATTTTTTGACTGGTAGTCTAAAAATAGACTCCGCCCATATGTCTAAAAATAGAGATCCATATATTTTTACCAACATGACCAATCATCCATAAATAGCATCCTGCAACTCATAGATCGTGATCCATATGTCTAAAAATAGACTTTGCACCAAAAATAGCATGCGGGCCCACTTAGTGAAGGCGACTTCTTTTTGCTAAGCTCCATCATCTTGTTGCATTCTCAACACTCCCTCTCAACAAGATATGGATTATATGCAACCCCTATCCTGCCTCTATGGTGTTTGAATTTGCTCCTGGTGAGTGCCTTTGTCAAGATATCAGTATCTTGATCCTCCGTGGGAATGTATGAAAGTAACATGATTCTTTGCTGCACACAATCTCTGATATGATGGTACCTGATGTCGATGTGTGACCCGAACAACCCGACCAGGATCTTCCTCATCCATATAACCTCGCATGCAGCCAAACTTGCTACCATATACTCAGCTTCTGCTGAATTGAGTGCCACGGATCTCCGCTTCCTGCTATACCAAGAAACTGTTGTCGACCTGATACTGAAGATCCCTCCAAATGTGCTCTTTCTGTCCGTTGGGCTCCCTGCCCAATCTGCATCCGTGAAGCCACATAGCTTCACCTCATCCTCCTATCTATACCATAATCCATATCCCGATGTGCCTCTAAGATAACACAATACATGCCTGTCTGCCTTCCAGAAGTGCTTGGTTGGCTTAACCATAGCTTGTGAAAGCTAGTTAACAGCATAGCATATATCGGGTCGTGTATTGACTGGATACATAAGCGACCCCACCAACTATCGATAAACAGTGGCATCCACTACCTTCGCTGAAGTAGCATCCTCCTTCCTCCAACCTCTAGGAAGAGGAGTATCAACAGGCTTGCAGCCATGCATTTTGAACTTCTCCAATTTCTCTCGGGCATACTTACCCTGAGAAACAAATAGTCCATCACTGCACTGCCAAATTCTATAGATCCATCTCGAACCCACCACTGATTTCCCCTCCAGTCTTGGGACAATCTCCCATGCAATGTTTCTGACAATCGTATCATACTCTTCCACCATGGCATCTACCCATGCGAGATCCTCCACAGCTTCCTCGAAAGAGGATGGCTCAGTCATGAAACATTTGCTCACAAGAGCCATGTATCTAGTGTACCTATCAGGTGACTGTCTCTGTCTGCCTATGTTGTAGGTGGTCCTACAACCTTCTCTGCATCTTGAGCCAGTCACTCAGCTTCTGTAGTGCGCTTTTGCCCTCTGATGGTTGGCACTATATGAGTGGTCTCTTCCACTCCATGAACTTCATCTTGTAGCTGATCCACATCCTGAAGCTCATCCTTAGGAACTAATAGCTCCTCATCTGAATGCAAGTGTGGCTCCCTCTCAAGTGAACACTTCATGGCTTTCTCCTTCTGAAATTTGATATCCTGTCGCACAACAGTCTTGTGACTGTCTGGAAAATACACACGATAGTTGTGGGGCGTATCAGTGTACCCCACAAATATCCCAACCTCTACGGTCAACTCCAGCTTCTTCCTGGCATCCTTCGTCACATGCATGTAAACAGGAGAACCAAAAATCCTCAAATGGGAAATATCGGGCCTCTTACCAGAATAAGCCTCCTCAGGTGTACTCATGCCAAGTATCTTGTGAGGACAACAGTTCTGCACATATACTGCAGTATTGCATGCCTCCGCCCACAAGTGAAGGGGTAGGCCCTGATCATGCAACATTGCCTGTGCAGAACCCACGATAGTTCTGTTCTTCCGCTCAACAACCCTGCTCTGTTGTGGGTTATGGGGAGCTATGAACTCTCTTCGAATCCCTTCTACGCTACAGAAGTCCTTGAACTCGCCAAAGATGAATTCACCACCATTGTCGCTCCTAAGAGCCTTCACCTTCTTCTCTGATTCCTTCTCGACCAGTGCTTTGAACTCACAGAACTTTGATTATGTCTCGCTCTTCTTGTGCATGAAAAAGATCCAACACTTTGGAGAGAAATCATCAACAAATATCACATAGTACTTGTGCTTTGCTGTCGAAGCTACTGAAAAAGGTTCACACACATCTGTGTGAATTCTCTCAAGGATCATTGTGGCACGACTATCCTTCTCGTGAAAAGTGGCTTTCACAAATTTTCCCAAAGTACACCCCTTGCATTGATCTAACTACGCAAGAGTGCCTTTAGGAAGCCGAGTAGAAATCTGCTGTAGTATCTTCAAAGCTCCATGTTGAAGGTGGCCCAATCTCCAGTGCCACAGCTCGCCATCATCCCAGCTCACCACTCCTTCTGCCTTGCATGCCATTGATGCGGAGCCATCTACATGCAATTGATAAAGGTTCTTGACTCGAACCCCTATCTTCCGAGTTTCTCCAGTTGTCTTACTGCGCAGGAAAGCCTTTCCCTCGCTGAAGACAAAATCATATCCCTTGTCTTCTAACATCACCACAGAGATGAGATTCTTCTTCAATCCTGGAACATGCATCACTTCCTTCAATATGAAGGGTTTACCAGACTCCCTCTCAAAGGAAATGGTACAGATACCGGTCGCACTGTATCTACCATCATCGCCCATCTCGATGTGCACTCCAAGATCTTTCTCATCCAGATCAAAAAACAAATATCGATCTCCTGTCATGTGAAAAGATGCACCACTGTCCAAGAACCATACCGATCCCATCACACTTGATACCAAACATGCAATCAACGAAAAATCCAGCTCAAACTACAAGGTTAAGGCCTCTCCTGCTGTAGATCCAACAACTTGCTTATTTTTCTTCTTCTACGGACAATTTGTGGCATAATGTCCGTGCTGGTGATAGTGAAAGAACTTCACCTTGGATATGTCCTGCTTCTTGCCTTTCGCACCTGAATGAGAAGCTTTCTTGTTCTTCCCCTTCTTTTCTTTAGCAGCCAAAGCGCAATTTTTTTCATCAGATGCCTTTGATGAAGATCCGTCCCTGGTATTCCGTCTGATCTCCTCTTGCACAAGATCAGACCAAAGTCTCTCCCATCCTAGCAATTTCTCCCGACCATTGACAGAGTCCTGATAGGAATGACTCTTCGGAAGACCAAGGAGAGCCAAGCTCACCAAGTCCTCATCATCAACAGTCACCCCCACACTTCCCAGCTCATCCTAGCATTGGGTGAACTTCGTGAGATACTTGGGCATACTGTCTCCTTTCTCACACTTAATGTTTCTGAGTTTATCCTTGAGTGCCAACTTCCTTTGGTCGCTCTTGCTTTAGAATAAATCTATCAACGCTTTCCACATCAAGTATGGAGAAGCCTTTCCATGCAGGCTGGATACAATGTGATCCTTCATGCCCTCTAACAGAATCCTTCGACATTTTGTTGTCTTCTTTTGCCAAGCCTCAACTTGAGAAACATTAGTAGGCTTTGGGAATTTAGCATCTATGAACTCCTTCAACCCATTGTCATCTAACACCACCTCCATCCTATCTTTCCATGCAATATAATTCGAGCTGCCTTCAAGGGCATACTCCAATCGCAATCCGTTGAAAGACATTTCAACTTCAACACCAAGAAAACACTGCTGCAAATTCGAATTCCACCAACTCAAAACTCAACCAATTCTGATGTAAAATTCATGAGAACAAAGTATTTCACATATAGAGATTGACTATATGGGCATTTACATGATATCTCACCTTCCAAAAGAAAGGATGAATCCAATGGCTACCTGGCCCGATTACAGACTCTGCCTGGAGAAATAAAATGTAATCACTTTCTGAATAATAGATCTGATGATCAACTCCGCTCTGATACCATGTAGAAATTTTGAATAATATAACACTTATTCACAGAGATTATCCTGATTATACATTATTTGCGGAATGCATGCATAATACATAACCTCCTCTACCATTAATCATCAATTCGCAGAATTAAGAAAACATTCTCATGCGCACATTGAAACATCAATCACACATATCAACACAGTATGTAATGGGGAAAGTATACAGCTGAAAACCCCGAACTATCTATATATTATGATAATAGAGAACATGTAACAATACATAGTACAATACTCCTCACAAGTACTCAGTACTATCTCCACCTGCTACACACAAACTAGCTCAGATATGAACAGGTCACGGGTTCAAATCTCCTCCACTATTTTCCTGCCTCTACTATGCAATGCCTGTTGAGAATAGATCTAATCTAAGTTCGAATTCCCTTGGCCTGTACTGCACAATCCTCATTGGCAATCTCAATCAATGATTGTGCAAATCTCATGCACAACTATAGTCGCAACTGACAGTAGTCTCACTCTTTCACCCACCTCTAACACTTGTATCCACTAAACTGTCCATGCACTAAGTCAACTGATGTATTCTTTAGTTGATTTATGATTTAATAATTAGTGAATTAATTAATAATTAATTCACACCACTCATCACTAGTGTATTTTTCAGTTAGACTAAACACAACTAGTTCAATTAAGTCAAACTGAACACAACTCCATCAACTCCTCAATCAACTCCACCAAACTCAATCACTTGAGTTCTAACTGAAGTCCATCATGCAATAGCTCAACTAGCGCATAGGAAAAACATATTTCCTTCTGGCAGTTGCATGTGCCACATCCATAGCTAAAACTAAAGTGTTGCAAGAGGATAAGATAATGTTTATAGTCCAAATATTATTAAGAGCTAATAATATTTGACTGTTCTATTTTTTGACTGGCAGTCTAAAAATAGACTCCGCCCATATGTCTAAAAATAGAGATCCACCTATTTTTACCAACATGACCAATCATCCACAAATAGCATCCTGTAACTCATAGACCATGATCCATATGTCTAAAAATAGACATAGTCTAAAAATAGACTTTGCGCCAAAAATAGCCTACGGGCCCACTTAGTGAAGGTGTCTTCTTTTCACTAAGCTCTGTCATCTTGTTGCATTTTCAACAAAGAGTGAAGTGTTTAGAAAGCCTATCCTTGAAGCTCTTGAGCGGAAAGACAAACAAACCTCCACTGACTCTGTCAATTTGCAAGATGATAAGCCTGTAGTTGTGCTTAGCCCAATGACTGAGCCTGCTGACAGTAATTCTCCATCATTTTATGTCTCCTTAACCATTCATGACAAAATCCTCCACAACTGCCTACTAGATACACGGGCTAGCCACAATCTGATGCCTAAAGCTGTCATGGAAGAGTTAGGCCTTAACATCACCAGACCATATCATGATTTATTCTCTTTTGATTCAAGAAAAGTGAAATGTCTGGGGTTGATTAAAGATTTAGCCATTACCCTAACTCAGATGCCCATGAAGAGTATGATAATGGATATTGTGGTAGCAGATGTCCCTCCCAAATTTGGCATGTTGTTGTCAGAAGGCCTCAATGCAGCTCAGGAAAAAAACTGTTTAGGCCGAGGAAGAACAAGGAAATCAGGTTTGGGAAAGGTTCTTTGATGGAGCATGTTCCAGAGAGACTACAGGAGCAGGGGTGGTGCTAATATCTCCACAACAAGAAAGCACACCTCTGTCTTTCAAGTTGTATTTTCAAGTCACGAACAATATAGCAGAGTATGAGGCTCTGAATCTGGGCCTTAACGCAGCAAAAGAAAAAGGAATCAGAAGCATAAAAGTGTTTGGAGATGCTGATCTGATCATTCAGCAAGTAAATAGAACATTTCAAGCAAAGCACCCAAGGATAAAAGCATACAGAGATGAGGTATGGAGACTCAAAGATTCTTTTGATAATTTTTGTATTCCATATATCCTTAGAGCCGAAAATCAACTTGTTGATTCCCTTGCTATGTCTGCTAGCATGTTTATCCCTCCCATGCCTCCCAGACTAGTTTACAAAGTCCAAATGAAATATAGATTATCCCTTCCTGATAACGTCCACCATTGGAAAGTTTTTGAGGATGATGATGAATTGAATAGGTTCTTGCAAGTCATTGATGAAATTTCTGAAATGCAAATTGACCAAGAAAATGAAACCTTGGAAGAAAGCCCCCAGTTATAGCTTAGAAGTAAAATTGGCAAAGATAGTATTGTCCAGCTTCCCAGTAGTCATATTCCTAAGGGTTTAATTCCTCTAGAAAGACTGTTTGACTAGAATGACGTTCCCCATAAAGCTGCCCAAAATGAAGATCAGTCTACAATTTGTAAGCATGATATAGGGAGTCCAGGTCAGCCTAGATACATAAATCTTTCTTCTCATCTATCTGTTGACCAAAGTATTGAATACTGCAAATTAATAAAGCAATTTGCTAATGTCTTCACATGTGAATATAGTGACCTGAAAACATATGATAAAAAGATCATCCAGCATAAAATCCCTTTAGGGAAAGATACCATACCTTTCAAACAGAAGCTAAGACCAATAAATCCTATGCTCCTCGCTCTAATTGAAAAAGAAATTATAAAGTTACTGGTTGCCAAGATCATAGTCTGTATCAGATATTCAAAATGGGTAGCCAACTTGGTTGTGGTGAGGAAGAAAAGTGGAGAAATCAAACTATGTGTTGATTTCAGAAACTTAAACAAGTGCTCAAAGAAAGACAATTATCCCCTACCCAAGATGGAGCATTTGCTGCAAAAATTCTCAGGAGCCAAAGTGATGTCTCTCTTGGATGGATTTTTAGGGTATAACCAGGTTGTTGTGCATCCAGATGATCAAGAGAAGACTGCATTCACCACTCCTTGGGGCAGTTTTATGTATTCCATGATGCCTTTTGGATTGATGAATGCTGGAGCTACCTTTCAGAGAGCTATGTATATAACATTTGTGGGAGAGAAGGATAAATTTGTCCTTTTCTACCTTGATGATATAGCAGTATACTCCAGCAGCCATTAAGACCATTTGCAACATTTGAGGAAAGTGTTCCTGAACTGCGGAAGGTTTGGGATTTCGGTCAATCCTAAAAGGTCACAGTTTTATCTAGAAGAAGGCAAGCTATTGGGACATGTTGTTTCTGCTGAAGGTGTCTGAACTGACCCAGAAAGAGTAAAAGCGGTACAGACCTTGTCTGTCCCGAGATCAAAGAAGGGCATTCAGTCCTTTCAGGGAAAGATTAATTTTGTGAGGAGGTTTATCCCAAATTTTGTTAAGCATGTGAAGCATATTACCTCCATGTTAAAGAAGGGGTCAGAAATCAAATGGACTAATGCAGCTAGAAAATACTTTGATTCCACTAAAAAAGCTATTATGGAGGCTCCCACTTTAATCAGTCCAGATTACAGCAAGGAGTTACATATTTTTTCTTTTGCCTCTAATGACACCATTGCAGCAGTTTTATTGCAAGCAGACGAAGAAGGATTAGAGCATCCAATGGCATTCTTCAGCAAAACCTTAAGGGATGTTGAGCTGAGGTATGATATTATTGAGAAACAAGCATATGCTCTTATCAATTCTTTGAAAGCTTTCAGAGTTTATATTTTGCATTCCAAGATAATTGCGTATGTGCCCTCTGCTGCAATAAAATATGTCTTAATGAAACCTGATGCTGATGGAAGAAGGGCTAAATGGATTGCAAAGTTGAATTTAATATAGAATTGAAGCCCACCAAACTTGTCAGAGGTCAGGGTCTTGCCAGATTGTTAGCTGAAGAAAATTGCAGAACATTGGATATAAATCTCATAAACACAGATGCAGAAAGGGGTCAAATAGAAGAAGAGGAAGCATCTGAACCAGGAGAAAAGCAGTGATTGGCATAAAATATTGATTCTTGTGATTGGTATTCTGCAATAGCCAATTTCTTGCTGAAATTAGAAATCCCTCCGGGCTTAGGCACAAGTCAAGCCAGAACGATTAAACTCAGGGCAACAACATATTGTATTAATGGAAATCTGCTCTATTGGAGGGATCCATCTGGAGTGCTTTTGAGGTGTTTGGACAAAGAACAGTCAATGGAAGCGATGCAACAGTTTCATTCCAGCATGTGTGGAGGACACCATTATTAGAAAACCACTGCCCATAAGATCCTCAAAGTTGGGTACTATTGGCCCACCTTATTTTCTAATGTCTTTTCATTTGTTAAATCTTGTGACATGTGCCAAAGGTTTGAAGGAAAACAACAATTGAAGTCCTTGCCCTTAAAACCAATACATGCAAAAGGACCTTTTCAGCAGTGGGGCTTGGATTTCATTGGAGAGATCAATCATATTCTAGTGGTCAACACAGATGGATCCTAGTAGCCACTAACTATTTTACTAAGTGGATTGAAGAAATCCATACCAGAAAGGTTGATCATAATGTGGTCATGAAGTTTTTAATTGAAAATATCTTTACCAGATTTGGTTGTCCACATAAATTAGTCACAGATAATGCAGTAGCCTTCAGGGCAAAAGAATTGGTGGACAGGTGCAATTCAATGGGCATTAAACTAGTCCATTCCACCTCATATTACCCTCAAGGCAATGATATAGCAGAATCCTCTAACAAAAGCCTGATAAGGATAATAAAAAAGCTATTGGAGGAAAACAAAAAGAATTGGGATTCTAAGCTCAAGTATGCACTGTGGGCTGACAGAGTGACCATTAAGAGATCCACAGGGAATTCTCCATTCAAGCTGGTGTATGGCACTGAGGTTGTATTCCCAATTCAGTTAATTATCCCTGTGGAAAAATTCCTGCAACAAGAAAAGAATGAGGAAGAAGACATGGTAGAAAGGATCACTTATTTGGCAGAGATACATCAAATCAGAGAACAATTGGTTGAAAAGGCTGCAACACATTAGAAAAAGATCAAAGAAGCTTTTGACAAAGGGACAAAAGCAGATAATTTTCAGGTTGGAGACTTGGTTCTGAAGTGGGATGCACTAAAGGAAAAGAAAGGCAATCATGGGAAGTTTGACGCTTTCTGGACAGGGCCTTTTATCATCTCTCATATTCAAGGGAACAACACCTTCATATTGAAAAGTATAGGAGGAGAGGCAATTTTTGATGGCCTAGTTAATGGGCGTTTTCTGAAAATTTATGTTGTTTAAGGTCTTTTTGACTTAAATTTGTAAATATTTTGTTTTATCAGTTTAGTGTAAGAAAAGTAGACTCCATGCCCAATGGAACACTAGGAAATTTTGCTAATTTTTTTTTCACAGGAAAGGCATTGATCTGCAAGCTCTTGAGACCTCACAGGGAGGCTCTCATCCCCAGAAGGAGCCAGTGTTAGCTCTGCTATATAATCCAACATTTTAGGATCAAATATAGTCATGATCGGGTTGTTTGCGCGCAGAAGGATGCCCAAAAATGGATCCAAAAGTGCCCCAAAAGCCTTCAAAATCCTCTTAAGGATCATTCAAAGTCAAAACCATTACAAGAGGAGAGCCCTTGGAAGGGCAGAAATGCACTATCGGGAGGCTCAAGACACTCTAAGATCATGCAAAAACATTTCCGCAGGCTTAAACTGGGCATTGCACAACCACTGTTAGATCTAGTCGATCAACGGCCCAGATCTAGGCGGTTAATCGCATATCGCATATCGGCGGATCACAGAATGGGGAGACCAAAGGGCAAGGCCTTTACATATTGTGATATGCGATTATGATCACATCACATCGCAATATCATATCGGTGGAAACCAATGGGGTGCAGCCTTACATGTATATGTGCGCAATGCAATAAGACCCGGACCCGATGGTTTTCATATGCAAAATGTATAATCTTTCACATATGAAATGTATTTTTGTGTGTTTTTGTTGTATAAACGAAATACAAAGGAGCCTTGGGGCAGAGCGATATGTGACAGTGACCTAAAGGGTGGACCCGATAGGACTCACGGCTCCCGTGTATAAAGTTTCAAGTCCGCTTTTCGCCTCCAATAGTCTATTTGCCTATAACTCAATCTTTCTACCTTTTGCGCTTCCCGATAGTGTATTCCTTCATCCGTCATCCATCTATGTGATCCAACGACCAGTCTCGTTCTTCTATTCAATTCGTCCACCCGCCATATTGTCCACGCCCATAACCTGTTCCCGTGCATCCGAAGGAAGAAGTTGGCCAGCGTTCAACACTCTACACAGTTACTCCTAAACAACCGCATTCAACAGATAGGATGGCCGAGGGGAAGAGGACATGTCTCGAGCAGATCAACACATTTATCAGTCATGGAAGGTCATCCATATTACACTCGACCTGCTCGAGAAGTACAACAGAGCAGCAGGAAAGATCAAATCCATTCATTAAAGCAAGTAGATTGTAGCAGAGACTCCATCAAAGAGTTAAAGCATTTGGTGGTCAATTATGACCCCTCCACGCGTGGAACAACAGAATATCTTTGTAAAGAAACTCTATATATACCCAAAAAACCGATGTAATCAAGGTGGATGGTTGTTGTTTTGATGTAAGGTTCAACTTGTGGATAATGTAACTACTTTGATACTTGCAGCATCTGGTCTTCATTTTTCAGCTAATACAAGATTATTTTGCTGTTAATTGCTCACTTTTCACTTCTTCTCTATTCTAGGTTGTGCCTGTTATGCAGTTTCAGGTGCTCCTGATATTTAGCATTTGAGGGGCTGTCATCCCATCTCTGTGTTAGAGTCTTGTATGTATCATTGAATGTGTTATGCAGGTCCCTGTTTACTTAATACCAGAGAGCTGTCATCCTGTCTGTGCATTGGGAGATAGATTTGCAGACCTCTTTACTGGTTGCAGTCGGCCATCACAGGGTCTTGTGCATCTGCTAGTGTGATCAGTATTCTCCATATTCAATTAATCCTCAAACTGTGAGTAATTGGTGGTCTAAAGCCTTGTAGTCTAGGGGTGTTCACCCATGTCTGGAATTAAGCATAGTAGAAGTGGTTATCTGGCTTGAACAAGCACCATTCATCCCATTCATCCGTTTCCAACATTTTGTTGAGTTTGTAATGTTCCCGAGCATCTCCGAGATACAACCTAGGAGAGTTTCTTGGGGTGATAACAAGACCAGTCTCTCAGGATTTACTGCAATCCAAAGCTAGATCACTAGGCCCTAAACCGAGACTCCTCCCTCATGATTTATGTGTATCCCACCAAAACTGCTAAAGGGTTCCTATGCCTTTAGGAATTAAACTTAACCACCTCCGCCCCAGATCCCAAAATCCATTTAGCAAACCAAAGCTCAGAACAACTTAACATAACATGGAATCCAAAAAAAGGTAAGGCTAGGCTGAAAACCACTGTCACAACCTGACAAAACCATGTCATTGACTACAAGAGAACCATACTCCAGCATGCAAATCCATGCATGTCCAAACCAGCTAAGAAATCAAACATGAAAAAGGTTACTTACAAGTATTCCTGATAAAGCTTCTTGGTTCTTCCTTTTTTCCTTGATCCTTGCTTTCCTTCCTTTCCCTTTACTTTCTTTTCCTTCCTTGATCCAAAGCTAGAGTGCTCCAAGAAAACTCTAAGTGACCAAGAGTGTGTGTGAGAGAGAGAGAATAATGAGAGAGCTACAAACTTGAACTAATAAAAGGTTACATTGACCAAGCCTGAGCCAAGAGCTTAACACTGACTAAGAGCCTTTTCAAATGACCCTTAAAATCATTTTTATGAATGAGGCCTCTATTTTATTAATTTTCCATTCTTTTCCATCATTTTCCTCCTCACATGCAACCTGTGACCTTTAAGCTTCCTTTTCTCCTATTTTCCTTTATTTTCATAAATAACTGTGCCAAAAATGTCTTTTTACCTTTTAGTTCCTTTGCCTTACACTTTACCAATTTTCCTTAGCCAAAACACACATCGAGTGATGCCCACAAGGATATATTTGCTCAACGTTGAGCTTGGAATAAGTATCCCTTGCTCGTGGTCTTATTTTTTCCTTTATTTACATTAATACATAGAATTTTCACCAAGGTTGTTATAGAACACTCCCCCTTGGGAACACCGTCCTCAATGTTAAACTGCACCAAGACCTCAGTAAGACCACTTAAAAGTAAACATACTGTCCATGGAGCTTTATAAATTAGTTTGTTGTAGTATTTGCAATGAAATACCTACTCAAAATAAAAACATCATGACAACATGAAAATATAATAACCATGCACATAATGGAGCTTTATAACATAGCTCATTATAGTATTTACAACAACCACATATACACATATGCACATTTGTTAAAATAGTAAGTAAAATGATACAATACCTGTATCAATCAACAAGGGAGTCCATAGGATCACACCTCCACCCTCAAAGTAATATTGGGATTGAACTCCTTCCGAGGAAGTCCAAAATCCACTATCATAGTCAATTCTCCATCCAATTTCTAGCGCTATAACCTTGCGCCCCTTGTCCTGTCAGTGAATAGTTACCGGCTCATTTCTCTAGGGTGCAGCCAATGTGCATCTGATTCCATATGGAAATAATAATGAAAAAAACAAATATATCCGTGACCTTCCCTTCACTGCTACACAGTCCCTCAAGAAAATCCGATCATCCCCTTCCGTGTAGTCACTCACCTTCCAAGTTCCCCAAAATACCCTATCCTGGGCGCTCCATCCCTTGGAAAGGATTCCTCGCATCAGAAGATCAACATCGAAGGCATATACCTGCCTCAAACCATCATATTGGTCATAGCATGCGCATGGAAATAAATGGACGTTGTTGGGTACCAGTATCCCACATTGGCCTTCCTTCTGAAGTGCTTTACCAACATATTGCTACATGTTCCAATTTCTTTCACTACTACTGCTAATTCTTGTAGTCGATTTCAAAAACCCAACAAGGCATGTTCATGCATTCCTGTTCCAAGAACATAATTTCCATTAGATTCAAATAAATTGAAATAACCTCAAATCATACCTCATTGGTAGTTCATCAATAAGTTATACTTGCAATTTCATTCGCTTCCTATCACAACAAGTCAAACTAACTGTTTGATCAAAATATCATTTATAAACGTATCACATCTGGTTAGCTCAAAACACAGCAATCATAGCTCAACATCACAAATCACTTGTAACCATCATAAACCATAATCATGGATGATATATAATCATCATATACCATATTCATAAATCACATGCACAATAAAACTGAAATAAATTGCTAATACTTATCCTTTCATCAATCCTTAGCTTTTACCTTTTTCTTTTCTTAGTATGCACTCTAGATTAGTAGCCACACCCAACAAACACCTAGTGACTTCTCCTCAACCATGCGCACATACACATAGTGTGCTTCACACACATACAACCATACACAGAATAAATCACCATGCAATACATGCATCTACACCGGTACCATATGTACCACCTGTACACTGCAACCACTTGCACAACGTGTACACGTCATCACATGTAAATGGCACCACCTGCACAACATGTCCACAATGTCACATGTACACTACACCACTATACAATTTGTACACAATACCACATGTACCCAATAACACATGCATGACATGTACGCAACACCATATGTACACAATGCCATATGCGTGACATGTACACAACACCACCTGCACACAACACCACTTGTACAACATGTACATAGCACCATATGCACACATCACCACTTGTACAATCATGTACACAACACCATATGTACATAGCGCCCAATGTACAACATGCACGTAATACCACTTGTACATAGAACTGCATATCCAACATGTACATAGCATCATCTGTACATAGCATCGCATATGCAAAATGCATAGAGCACCATATGCACACAGCATCACATATATGTCATGTGCACAGTAAAATAGCTACATAGCACTGCATATCCAACATCTACCTGCACATAACATCACGTGCACAACAATAGTACTACACATCGAGAAACACATTGTCTCTTCCAAGAAAACTTGCTTCCAGTGTCTTATCCATGCTTGTCCCAACATGTCGCAAACCACACTGGTTTCATTTCACTATTGTATCCCTCGGTATAACATTTCCATAACATAAGCATAGGCATAATACAAGCATAAAACATAAATTCATATTCGCATGATAATGACCTCATATATTTGTCATGACTACTCTTCCTACTTGATTCCTCATAAGGCGAGGAACCTCTTCATGCCATTCTCCTGTGTAAGAAATCATTCATTTACAAGGACAATTCCTGGTGACCCTGTCAGACAATGACCTAGATACATAGATACATACATATATAATCATTAGCATAAAAAAAATCATCATTCTATGAGAACAACATACATACATATGTGTATACATATATAAACATCAACATAATCATGATCATAACATAATTACCAGATAACATAAGGTCTAGGTTAAGAGAACTTCCTTATTCATGCACAACATTGAGAATTATCATTCCCAACATAGCCAAGGAATTTGACACTTCAAATCCATTTAATTTACCTTTTCTAGTTACCTTTCACATGTATGTATTGCCACCGTCTATTTACCACTATGGACCAACCAGTCTAACTGACTGTCATAGTTACTTTACATTGTGCTTACTCATGCACAAAGCTTCATCTGAGTCGTACATCATCTATTGGGTACCACACAACTCTCCCTGAGCTCCATTAACTTTCCTCTTTCCCAAAAAATTCCCAATACTCAAAATATAGACTTTAATACCAAGAAACAACCAAGAAGAAAACCATGAAAACCAATAACAAGACATTGCAATAAAGTGGCATATTTATGCACCAGACAAATGAAAATCACAAATCAAGAACAACAATCGCAAAATAATGAAAGCACAAGACTAACCATAGACACCATGACTCAATCCCCATGGTTCCCAAGGAAAGCTCAACTAGAGCCTTCTTCAAAATTTCATGGAAATTTCTTTGCCATGCAACTTCCTGCATCATACTACCATAAACACATAACTGTTAGTGCATAAATAAATATAACAATACACCAGATACCTTATCCTGTTGTGCCAAGCACGTTTCCTTGTATCTGAATACGTCCATGCCATCTCTCAAGGGACTCACATTCCCTTGACAAATACACTTGTCACTAGAGACTAACTAATACACTTGTCAATTACATGTCCATGAATATAACACATATCCACATAATTTCAGAAAAAACCAAGGTTAAGAAGACTTCCTGTGTGTAAAGTACTCATTCATTTGGAATTAGGGTTTCCAAACATAGCCAAAGGAATTCTTGCCCAATTCCTTTCCTTTACATTTTACCTTGTTGCAATCAAGGCTTACTATGCGGTGTCACATCACCCAACTGTTACTTATATAAATACATCAACTATTGCCTTTCATGCTAATACCAAGCATGTTACCCTGAAACTACTCGCACATGTCAACCACATGTTCCAAATATTTAGACAATCATATCTATCAATTTCAAATCAAATTTTACAAACAATCATGTCATAACCCATAGGTAACTCAGAGCCATTAGACCCAATGCTACGGTTGTCACCTACTACCCTCAAGTACATCTCAACTGTCTCAATACATATATGTTAGTACAATCATCTTAAAACAAAATCATTTGACCACATACTCATATTATGCAATTCATCAAACGTTCAACCAACTTGAAAACATATCATGTTAAATAAATCAACTAGATGACATAATCAAACTGTCAAGCACCAGGTATACAACATAAGCGAGCTCATACAATATTGTATCTCATGGGAGGCTATCTTGTCTTCACAATCAATCGAGATTAGCATGATATAACTTCACAACATAACAACTCAAACACAGTTAAGATCATGTTATCCATAACAATTACTAACTAACATGTTCACATCCTAACTCATAAACAATTATCATTTATGCATAGCAATCACATATGTACGACCGATCTATATTAGTACAACACCATATCACAAATATGTTGGCTCATACCTAACTATCATAACCATAGTCATCTGTATAGGCTAATCTAGCTTATCATGATACATATAACATTAAGATCTTAATGTAATAACCCTAGTCATCAAGTTACTAGCATATAACAACAACAAGTTAACCTATGATGCTCATCAACAACATATAACATAATCCTCATGTTATATAATATAAAATAACAATAGCAATGCATATAATTACAAGTTACCATCATCCTTGACTATTCGACACATGTTCATATAACTACACTAATTAACTAACATCTATCATGAATGTAACCATAACATCAAAAAACATGTACATAAACCTAATGCATATAAAATTCCTTGACTTACATACATGCATGCCAAACATAAAATACATGTATGATGATGTTCTCTTACCCCAAAGTCCAATTCTGCAACCTCATTATGATGATCCGCATCTCCTGCTCTATCTCAACAAACACTTTAGCATCATAACATACCAATATTACCCTGATGACCCAAATTGCATACCATGACTTCACAAGTCATGTTTGACCTACTATTCATGCATAAATATAACCAAGACCATTGATGGGCCCCAGTATTGCAGCAATAATGCTGCAACTCCCAGGACTCCCTTCTTTAATTTTATCAACCCGGTAGTTCGTAACAAACTTGGAAGCGATAGTGCTGTATGCACAAGTATTAGCTCTTGCCGCAACTGTCACTTGGTTAGCTGACACAAGTCTGCTAGGATCTTAAGCCAACTTCTATGAGCTCTTAGAAGAATATTTTTAACTGATTGATGAAAGCTAACTCGAAGGAAGCTAATCTACTTGCGGAAAGAAACTGAAAGCCAAAAAGAAACGCAAACCCTAGCAAACCCTAATTCTACCAGCTAGTCCTACTGATGCAAGCTACTGAATGAGATGCCATTGACTTCTAAGAAGATGAAATTCATGTATCTAAGCTATGTCTACAGCAGAATCTGAAAGAATCATCTTTTTGTATTTTTGACTAAGTTGTTAGAATTATCATGCATGTGCTTTTAACTGGTTTTGACTGTGCAGAGGTGGACCGGTGAGAGGAAATGCTTACAGAAGGTTGGGAAGGTTCAAAGAGGGTCTAAGGATCCCTAACACCCTTCCTGAGAGTTTCACAAGGTTTGGCTATCAAGAAACCTCATTTGTGAGCTTCTATAGGAAGTCTGCAGGGGTTCTATAGGATGTTCAGGAATTTCTACAGGATGTTCTGTAATTTTTCTACAGGATGTTTAAAAAGTCAATTTTAGAGGATGGGTGAGTGAGGGAAGATGCATGAATGGATATGGAGGTAGGATAGGGACCTGGAGTGACCCAGGGACTGGTGGATGGAGTGGTGAGAAGGTGTAGAAGGCTGACTTGGCTCAAAGAAGGTTGAAACAATGATTACACAAAAAAGTAGGGTTTTGGGAGCAAATGGAAAACGTGAGGCAAGGATTCTAAGTAGAGGGTGGAGTGGATGGTGCTGAGGGATAATAAGCAGATGAAGAAGTGGTACAGGTGCTCTGCAAGTCGTTTTTCCAATCTGAACCAACAAAGACTTGTAAATTCAAAGACCTAGTTACGTTGACCTAATATGCTAGCTACCAGTAAAGAGAATGAACAGAAGTGTGACCTGCAATGAAACCATTTATTTTATCTCATGCAACTAAGAAAATGAAAGTCTAAACTTGTAACCAAATTCTACACATGAAAATCAAACACTAGTGATTGCATGGCAAAGCAAAATCAGTGTTTTTGTGGGCAGCAAAGTCATCCTAGTCACAGCTCCTGATCCCACTGAGGGAGAGGTGAAACCACAGATGTTTGATGGCCCTTTTCTTGAATATTTTTCTGTTAACAACCTATCAACTAAATCTGAGCATGAAAAGCTATTTTACTCATCAAAAACAATCTAAATAACAAAACAATATTTAAATCTAAATAGTAGATTTTATTCTAAGAATGCAGCAAAGACACATGAAAGTAAACAAAGGAGGTACTGGGCGCTTGAGATGGGCCCAACCCCAAGCGCTACAGCCTCCTAAGAGAGATTTAAGCTGTTGCAAAGCTGGTTCATCTTTATTGATCAAAGAAATGTTACATTCCAAAAACTGTCCACAAGGAGAACTTGAAAATGTGCTGAAAGAAAAGCTAATCTACTGCCTAAAATCGAACTACAAAATGACTACAAAATGAATACAAATTGACTAACTATTGGCTAACCAAAATGACTAACTACCGGCTAACCAAAATGAGGCCCTAATCCCTCTTATTTATACAAATTGAGGACCCCAACAGCCCTCCTAAACTTTAGGAACTCGGCTTCCAAAACTTGTAGTTAACATCACTTTTACTAGCACTTGCTCGGCTGCCCTTGTGATAATTGATTTGGTGGCCCTTGAACTCCGAGCTGATGGTGGAGAATTCGAGGTAAGGGCCCATAAATGAAGGGGACACATTCCTAAAAATCCTCTCCACGAATTTGGCTGCCAAGTGCTCATTTAAACCTTTGATTTTGTCTCCAAATTGACCAAAAAGACTACACAAAGCACACATTAGACTTGTTGGCATAATGACTAACCCCATTCACTCTATTAGCATAAATATAATAAAAAACATGCAATAAACTAATGAGAATGGTGGATTAATTCGAATTAGTAGGTTGAATGAGCCCATATAATTATCCATTTTTGGGGCTCATCATCACCCCCCTACTGAAAGTGTTGCTCATCCTCTGAGCAACCAATCTATCTCCTCATCTTCGATGGCCTTGGTGGCCTCTTGGTCATGCCAAGCTTTTGAAGTGATGTCCTCTTCTTTGTCATGAAACCATGCTTTTCTCTTTGCTTCTTCCCATTGCCTGTGCTTCTTTTCCTAGAGACTTCTCAACTTCCTGTAGAACTGTCTCAGCATCCTATAGAACTGTCTTTGAGTCCATTATCTGAATTCTCTCCTTCCAGTGAAGGTTTTTGGCTTCCTCATTCATAGGTGATGGACATCCTTGAAGGAGGCTCCTCCTTTTGTTTAGCTTTTGTGTCCTCAATGACAATTTGCTTCTTTGACTGGGGTTTGAGGTCTGCCAGTTCTTATCTGCATGCCCTTTCTTGCCTTAAAATATAGTGGAAGCTCCCTCTTTCACTTATCCTTCAACTTGGGAGAGGTACTTAGGGCGGCCAGCCCAACTGCTGCCTCCCTAGCTAGGATTTCGGCTGATTTCTCCTTATGCTTCCCTTTTTCAGGACTTCCTGTAGAAAGTCCTATAGCTGATTTCTGTCTTCCTATAGAAACAGTCTGCTAGCTTCCCGCAGAACCAGTTTTCTCTGATTTGGCTTGCTTGGTTGGGGGTGCCTTCTCCTTGACCTGTGCTGTGGTTGCCTTGGGTGTGTCCCTACTTGTTTGTACTTTTTTTTTAGTCCTCTCTGCCCTGATTTGCAACTGTTTCTCCCTTGGCATTTGTGTTTTTATTTTACTCCCAGCTTTGGTATGATTTTGCAAGTATATTCAATCAGATGGTGGCAATGGTGGTGAAAGGAGATGAAACCAGTGGAGGATGGAAGAAAAGAGTGGTTGCATGCCTCCTCAATAGAATTCAAGCTTCAAATCCCTCTTCATAATCGATTCTGGCCTGCCCAAAAGGCTCTACAGGATGTTTCTCGTAAAAATACAGAACTTCGTGTAGAAAGTCCTGTAGCTTCCTGTAGAAGGTTGAACCATGACTAAATTGTGTCTGGATCCTAAAAAAATGAGTGTTCATGGAGGGGATGGATGTGAGGATGCATGGGAACTTGGTAGGGACCCTTCTGCTTGTGTTGGGAGGCCCCCTTTCCGCATTGTGTTCCTGCAACCTACAACAGTTTCCAAGGATTAAAGTATTCTTTCTTTTTTTCTCTCTGTTTCTTCCTTCTTTTATTTCTTGCTTCTCCTGTGGCTTGTCCTGTGATGGCCTATCCTGGGTCTTCTTACCACTGCCTTTCTCTCTTGCTTCCACATGTTTCCTTTCTTCAATTTTGTGCCATACTCAATTAATGATTGCAAAAGAAAATAGGGGATGTTTAACTTCTGTTTTGGAGGTAAATCCATCCTATGTCTGAATTCACTCAGCAACTGGAAATGATAGCTGTAGACAATACTGAACCGCCCCTCACAGGTAATGTATTTCATGATCTGAAGGCTGACCTTGCTCCAAAAAGGATGTAAGATGGTTGGTCTGGTTTGGTGAGAGTGCCCTGTTTCAATGCTTTGAGAAGAAAGGGACTGTTGTTTTATGTCTTCCTCTTTTGATCCTCAGGACAGGATTTCTCAGGTGTTTGTATTTCAACTTTGCACCAATTCCCCGGTTATAATGCTTTTGCTGCCCAAACCCGACTGTCAAAAGGGAATTAGGCTCCCACAGACAGAGTGCAGAGCTTAATTTTCATCCTCAGCATGCATACAATCACATAAAATTCACATTCTTCATGCACAGGTTAACCCTCACTGTGGTTTATCGCTTCTAGCAGAGGAATTTCTTAATAGGAACTGTGGAAGAGAATTTGACGCAGAACCAATTGAAACATTCCATGTAACACACAGGAAAACTACTATTCTGGATTCACAGGCAAACTTGTTTCATATTTTCTTATTCAAAACAGTTTAGTTCACCACCTTTCGAACGTATCATGCATGGAAGAGGCATGTTCGAGCCTACCTCTCTTCGAAACTCCAATTTGTCGAAGAAAAATCCAGGCTTTTCTACTCTGGAAGGCTGTTTTCTATGTTTCCTGTAGAAACTTCCTGTAGAAACGCCTGTAGAGTGCCCCTGCAGGATTTTTTTTAAGAAACGAAAGAAATCTCGAGAAACCAGGCAGGAATCTTGCAGAGGACCACTGGTTAACTGATCTGGACGTGGTGGACATGTGCTCCAGTTGTGACTGCAGTTGAACAGAGGGTGGTGAGAATTTCAGCCGAGCATCATTTAATTTCAGCGTGATTTACATGAGAGAGTGAAGTGGCCAAGTGTATGTGGCCACATGCAACTGGAAGTGTTGTTCCTGAACTGTGTGTTTTCCCCCTGTAATCACTGTCATGAATTGAATTGAGGTTTAAATGGCCAACACTCCTGGTTGCTTTAATTTTCACGTAAGTCAGCTGTCCATGTGTACTATGTGACTTCTAGCTGAGTGCTAGAGAAGGAAAGCGGCTTAACCTTGCTATATTCGTGGCTTAATTCCACCATTCCATTCATTCATGCAGTTTTTAAATTAGATTTGTGCAATAGAAGAACGAGTTTCAGTCACGTACCTGAAGTCAAATGGCTGCTGTGAGGTGATGTGGCTAGTCATTGCTGCATGCACTGGTTTCTTTGGTTGCATGAGGGCTTGGCTGATGACTTTTGGTTGTTTTCCTTGTGCAGGTGTCCTCTGGCTGGATGCATGCTGCAGAAGTTCATTTCCATGCTCAGATCTTCACCTTCAAGCTGCTGCTGCTGAATTTTCACTGGACCAGAACTTGTTTTCACCATTGCTTCCAAACGGTAAACCGGATCGATCTGAAACTTGCTGAGCGTGTTCCTATAATCATGATGCACCTCCCATAAAAAAATCGTGATCAATGGATGCACAAATTTCGAGAAAAATGGAAAATGGCTGAATATTTCAGAGATCAATTTCTCGGAAACCGTGCATCGGAATCGGCTGAAACTGCTTGGGTAGGCTACTATCACCCATGTGCATCTCCCCATGAAACAGGTTTTGAAACAGATGCACATATATGGAGAAAATGCAAAAATGGCTGAAGGAGATGGAGGCTGATTTCTCGAAAACCATGCACTGGAATTGGCTGAAACTGCTCAGGCATGTTTCTATCACCCTTGTACAATTCCTCATAAAACGGTTTTTCAAATGGATGCATGGTTTTCAAGTTAGGGGAAAAACAATTTCTGTTCTAAGTATTTTTGCTTCAAGGCATTTTGCAGTTTTGTTGCATGGTAATAAAAGTGAACTTGGGTTATGATGCAGGTATGGAGATGATGGAGGAGGAGTTTGAATATTGCAGGAGGACTTCTGAACCCTTGAGGAAGCTACCATGTTCGCCAAACTACCTTTTTGAGATCATTTTCTAGCTTCCTACAATTTCTACAGGAACTTCCTGTAGAAGCACAATGTAGAAGCACAATGAGGTGGAAAAATGATGGAGAAAGGCGAGGGATGAACACAGAGGTGCTTGCAGGCCTAACCAACAGATTCCCACCATCAGATTCCCCTTTAAAATTGAATTTGGTTCGTCCAAAGGTTCTACAGGAAGTTTCCTGTAGAAATACAGAACTTCCTGTAGAAATGCCTGTAGCTTCCTATAGAAAGCCCAGACCTTCCTCTGCCTTTGTTTTCAATGATCCTCTTGACCTGCAATGTCCTTCTTGCAACCTGCAATTATTCAATGGAAATTAAATTTATTTTTTTCTCTTTTTTCTTCTTTTTTTCTTTTTTTTTTGAAAACAACTAGGGCGCGTCATGGAGGTTTTCACCCTAATTGCCTGCCCTAGGCGCCTCCAAGGGAGGTTTTCACCCAAGGATCTTATTCTTTTTT
>APFE031318452.1:32303-71721 GCA_000404065.3 Pinus taeda
TAAATTAAATGACAATATTTTATTGATTTTGAATTTCAAGCAAATATTAGAGCATACACATAAATCTCAATAACCCATTAGATTTTACTAGATTAATATGGCATGTTATAATAGCTAAAATTTGTATATTAAAATATGTGTATTAGAAAGAGATTTAAATTGTTAGACTAGACAAATTTCCCACAGAAAAGGAAGAAAAATTCGATAACATAGACCTACATTCCTCCAAATTAAAAAACTAAATGAAAGTTTAGATTTCATGATAGTTCAATGGAATAGATCTGACAGTGCATAAGAACCATGTAAATGTATAAATTTATAAATCTATTAAATAATTCATTATTATAATTTGATATAAAATTATAAAATATATTAAACAAATAATATATCTCCCGTTTCGCGGGGCTTTTTTAATTTATTTATTCTTTTATTTTGCTTTCATTTTTGCGGGCCATTTAATTATATATATATATATAGAGCACAATAACAAACAACAAACTATAAAAAACAATGACAATTTTGTATGAGACCCATTTTTGGATTTAGAATGTATGGTATATAGTTTTTAAAAATAATATTGGTATATTGGATATTTATTTGTTAAATATGTAAATATTTTTTATGGTTTAAAAAATAAAATTGATTAATTGTTATTTTTTTAGGAAATTTATTATAATAGAGTTAAAAAAAATATTTAATTTAAATATATATATATATATATATATATATATATATATATATAATATAAGTAAAAAACAATTAATAAATAATAAGATTTTAATGATATGAATAAAAATCAAAATTTAATTCAATATTTTGCAGGATGTAATATTTTTTCAATTAAAAAAGAAACTAAATACATTTAAAAATCGAATCTAAACTACATTTATCTCTTAAAATAGTATTAAGTTTAAATCACTTTAAAACTTTAAGGAAATTAAATTTGTATCATGGGTTAATAATTATTAATAATTGACACTTCTAATTAAATGTGTCTAAAATTTCATATTGCATATTATTAACTCTATTAATACACTTTTAATAAAAAAATCTAAAATTCCATAGTAGCTCTACTTTAGGATTGTTCTCCGTATTTTATATTTTTTATTAATACAAAATAAATGAATTTAATGACTAGATTTCATTGATTTTGAATTTCAAGCCAGTATTAGAGCATAGACCTGAATCTCAATAGCTTAATGGATTAATATGGTAGGTTATAATAGCGAAAATATGTGTGTAAGAGAAAGATTTCGCAGGCTATAATAGCAAAGATATGCATATAAGAGAAAGATTTAGATTTCTAGATTAGTCAAATTTCCTACATAGGGTTTCAGTAACATAGGGTTTCAATTCAATTCTATCCCCACTGGAATTAACATAGATCTATCTTCCTCCAACTTAGAAAACTAAATGAAAGTTTGGATCTCATGACAATCTGATAGAAATTACAACACAACTTTCATGCTACTACTCTATAAATGTGAATGAGTTATGTAAACTATGAGATGTGGCTAGTATATAATATGAAAATTTCATCATTAAAAGTGAGACATCATCACGGTTCATCGTTCCTTTTTTACCCTTTTACTTACCAGTGTGTTGTGGTAAAAACACAACCCCCCATTAATTACTTAACTCATTATGGGGACCCTTTGATTGACTGATTAGTTATATTACTATTTGATATTGAGTACTTGGATGGCTTCAATGAGTTCAATCTATTCGTATCTCCCTATCATAACTCGTTTGATATCATTTGGAAATTTGGTTTGCAAATAGCACCTAATTGAAGATAGGATTTTCTTTTTAACTTATTTGGCCTTATACCCTATCATAACTCGTTTGATATCATTTGGACATTTGGTTTGCAAATAACACCTAATTGAAGATTGGTTTTTTTTCTTAAATTATTTGACCTTATATAATGTATTTTACGTTTTATTTTATAAATTTGTCTCTTTGTAAATAATTAGCTTTTTGGAAATGTTTATATTTGCAAATATATTTTTTATTTTTGATTTTATATCATGCATTTCTTAGCCCCTGCGACCAAGACCAAGTCTTATATTACAAAGTGGCTTTTATATTATGAATTGCAATATTGATAAAAGCAGAGAAAGACCTATTGAAAAGAATGAATATATCAAATATAATATTGAAGCATTGATATTGGAGGAATTCATTTGAAATTCATGATATTCAAAGTCCAAACCATAAAGTGGATCTTTTAAATAATCAAATGAATATATTAAGTGCCCATATAAATTCTAGAACTATATAATAAAGCGGTTGTCACAGGACCTACATTCCACACCATTGTTTCCTCTGCCGCATATAGGTGGTAGTGCATATCAAAGATTTCCTTTCGAGACACATTTAAAAAAAAAAAAAAAACTTTTATATGCCAATCTTGTTGACATGCTGATACAACGTATCCCTCTGATCTCTAATACAATACTCCCTTTGATCTCCAATAGTGATATAACCTCCCACTCTAATCTCTGATAATCTCTACAATACCGATATTCCAATGCACTTCCCCCTCCAACTTCCGATATTTGCCAAACTATGATATCTCAACCCAATATGTGTATTAACGATGGTCTAATTGAAATATCACATACACCTATATATCAGAACTTTTAAATGGTAACATTGTAAAACCCCCGATAATCCATTCATCTATGATATTTGGACCCAATACAGTTTTTAAAAAACAACTAAATGTGAAATCGCATCTGCTCCATATTGAAGCCTCCCAATATCAACATTTTTTGTTTGCGCACATTATAAAAAGTTCTGATGAGCTTACCTCTGATTCCACTCAAATGTTGCCACGTGTCACTATTTGGTACGACTGTAATTTTTAAATAAATAAGAGCCATTTAATTTGTTTTAATTCAGTCTCATGGATCATATTTTTTATTTTATAGTTTGTTGATACTTTGGCTTGTTTTTCTTCTTGATTTTGACTAATTTTGGCCCTATATTGGCAGAGAAGCTTCCAAGCTGAAATATACTAAGAGATCCAACAATCGATCTCTAAAATAACTCCTTCAGGTGGCGAAGCGGATCTAAAATGGGAAGGAATATTCTATTGATGTTGAAGCAATTGAATGTGGTATTATCCAAGTATGAGCTAAATTGGGCATCTCCTCAAGCAGTAACCATTCATATTCAACCAGAATTTGATTTAAAGGAATCGTTCAGCTCTATTTTACCTTTATTTGCTCCATCTATTGAGAAAATCAAGGGAGACTGTTAGTATTCCAAACATGTATAAATACCATCTTTGGGCTCTGTAATAAGGATTTGAATTACAGAAAAGGGCCTTCTCTACTTTTCAATTCAGGATTCTAAAAGCACTACTATAATAGGGATTTAGGGTTGTAGAGGAGAGGAGAGTTTAATCTCAAATATGTGGAATAGAGAGATTTATCTTTTACATATCTGAACTATGTATACTAATAAGAGCTTGCACTATTGCAGCTCATGTTTCATTAGTAGAGTTTATGAGTTGTAGAGGACTGTTGGAGATCAGAGCAAGGGAATTGGACTTAATAAATTGGTATTCAAGATACTATTGTTTTAATACTAGTTTCATTTTATAATAGCACAGGCTTGTGATTTTCATTCATATTTGTGCATTATTGTCTATGTGAGTGATTTATTGCAATTATATGTTACTTATCTCTGGTCTTATGTGACTAACTCTGGCTTTTGAGTAACTACTTACTCAGAGATCACCCTTTTAATTCTTTCTTAACAAGCAATAATATTATGTGAACTATTTCATTGTCTTATTATTTAACCATTCGAGTTGTTGCATTACTAATAATCATCATTTTTGTGAACTACTTCCTAAATGTTTTTTATTAATAATTATGGTTAAAGGATATTTGAACAGGATTCTTTGGTAATCATAATATCAAGTAATTGAACTACTTCATTAACTTGATATTCACTATAAGCTAGACATATTTAAATCTCAATTCAATTAGTTATCTTGCTCTGAGTTGGGTTAGATATAAATCTTCCTAAGCGAGATAGTTTTAGGTTTTCTATCATTTTTCTTGTATTCTAGTGTTAATTTATATTGAGATTAATTAATACATTACTAGAAGTCCTCTTATCAAAGAGGAAAATTTTAGTTGTGGTTTGGTTGAGCCCTAGATCAGCTTAAGGATCAATTTCTTGCCTGATCAACAAGAGTGCTGATCTGATGTCTCTTCTTTATTGGTAGATAAAAGTCATACTTTAAGTAAGTGGAGATAGAGAGAAGGTAACTGAACCTAGTTTAACCAGTTGAAACCACCATTTCAATGGAAAAGGAGTTTCTCTAAGTTCCTGACTGGGTGGTTTCATTTATAATGTTGTAGGCAAAAATTTTCAAGCCTTCAACACAGCCTCGTGCAAATGTGGTGGCAATGGAGCTTTTGTTAATCTTTTGTATTTCTTAAAATAAAGACTAAATTTCGTTGTAAGAAGGTCCCTCTTTGTCCAAAACAATTTTGGCAAGCCTGCTCAGTTGCTGCATGAGAAGAATGTTCATTGCATTTTTCACGTCCTCTTCATCTATCACAGTAGTCTCATCCACACACATTTTGATGGCTATACCCAAGTGTTCTACGAGCCTCGAGTTAAATGATTATTCAGTAGACATGGGCCTCCATGATTATGGGAACTCCCATGCTTATCCTCTCCAACGTAGAGTTCCAACCACAATGAGTGAGAAATGCAACAATAGAAGGATGCACAAATAAATATTTATAGATTATAATAAGGATTAACAGGTTGAATAGTTGCACAAATCAAGATTCATTTGACATTTAAAGCAATGAGATCTAATGGTGGAAGAACTTTTAATCATCTAACATTGAATCTGATGGTGCAGAATACTCCAGAGTGGCAGCTGAGGTAATTCTTCTAAGAGGGAACGCCTTACGACATAATTAACTAGGAAATTTGATTACAAATGTTGTTTGCTTCAAAAGATGCGTTTACCCACAAAAATTCAAAAAAAGCCCAACATTGAATATTTAAAAGGGAGTGAATATTTAAGGGTTTAAGCAAAGTTTAAAGGTTTCGAGAAATTTTTTTTGAAAGGTTATTTTAAGTTAAAAGTAAAGACAATTCACGTGGGAAAATTTCAAAGTAAATTATTCCAAAGCTTTTAAAGGTTGTTTTAAAGTGAAAGGTAAGTACCATACTTTCTCTTTGAAAGTTAAAGCTTTGAAAATAAAATTATTTGAAAAAATATTTTTTTAAGGGATATTAAAAATGTTTTTTTTTTCTTATTAAAAAAAAGAAATTGGTTTTTATTGGAAAGTGAGTTTATGGCTTTACAAAAATTCATTTGTTTATAAAATTTTGTAATATTTTGTTAAGCATGATAGTGTTTTGGGTGAAATTGTGGCTTATGGGGTCGCATGTTGAAAAATTATATATTTTTTATTTATTTATTTATTTTAATTTTTTTCTGGGGAAATATGCAACGAAGCCTCATGCAATAAGAAAGAAAAAAACAAAAGAGAAAATAAAGACAACAATCATGGGTTGCAAAGTGGGACTGAAGCAAATTAATAAAAAGAATAGAAAAGAATAGGAAGAGATCATTGCCATATTTAGAGAAGTTCACGTCCTAGCTGAGGAACTGAGAATTCTAGTAGAAGACATAGAAGAGATTAGGGGTGATTGGTGTATCTTGGATCTACTACCACCTCCTATGTTTACTAATAAATATTTTGATTTTTGGGTTATCAAAATGCTAACTTTTCTTCGAGTTAAAGAGTTAATTGAGTACGAGTCTAATAACTCATATGATGAAGTATGTGATGATTTAACATTGGAATTTATAAAATAGGGATTGGATGAAAAAAAATTGTGCAAGGTAACAAAAACTACAACTTCCAAGGAAGCATGGAAGATCCTAGAAGTAGAAATTGGTGCAAAGGGAGTGACTTGTAGCAACAAGATGTGTCACAGTCTGTTGAATCAGTTGCAAATGTGAGAGTAAATGAGAAAAACTTCGGGAAGACGAAATTTCTTGGAGAATCCCACTCAAAATTGGATGATGGTCGTGAAGACTATAAAAGTAAAACCCATTATGTAGACACGCATATGGATGAAGAATATGGAACACGGATTACAGAGAGAGAAGCTAAAAACTCTGTGTGTGAAGCACATCAAGATCATATAAATGCTTAAAATCTCCACTGTAACTTGAATGTTGTAGATGATGGTGAATCTCATTATGACAAAACACATGTGGATGATGACGACAAACTACGATGGGAATTGGTGAACCCAGTTGCAGCTGATGAATTTGGTGAATTTGAAATTGTTAATGAGCACATGAACGCTTAAACATCCCACAATAGCGTGGATGAAAATTATGTTGATGTTAACTTTGATGAATATAATTTAACTGGTGATGAGTGGTTGCACATGATGCAACAAAAATAACGCATTGATATGTTGTTATTTGGTGAGAGAAACCCACTTGTGTTTGGAAGCCAAGTGGAAGAAAACTTGTTTGCAATAGCAGAGGTTTGTAAAGGAGTGGAAGATGACAGAGAAGGAAGATGAAGAGAAGGAATCTCTCAATGCAGAGCATAAATAAGATATTTCTAACATTGATCTTCAGTGTGCAGAGTAAAAAAAAAGTAGTAGTACCTATTGATGAATTAGTGATGAGAAATAGATGGATGTTTCTGAAGACAAAGATGAAAGAATTGAAACAAATTTTCAGCAATGGAGTCAAGAAGAGATAAAAATTTTCTATCAAGAAATATGGAAGAAAGCAAGTTGGGAATATAAAGCACAAAAACCAGTGGGAACAAGAACATTTGAAGATGAAGAGTTGTTGAAACTGTCCATGAGTGAAAGAATTATTGAAGAGGTAGTTCTAGAAGAAAATTTTAGAACAAATATAAGAGAAGTCAAAGAAAAATTGTAGCAGCAACAAGTGAAGAAATATGGAGTGTATGGAAAGAAAGCGCAAGAATAAAACAACTTCAAGGATATAGAATCTAGAAGAAATGAAAAAGAAAATGCAAAATTGTAAGAGTATTGAATCATTATAAGCCTAGTTGAGACTTAGACCAATAGGCATGTTTGATTCATGATTGAGTTATTTTTAGTCATAAGGTCATAATTAAGGGGGAGTGTTAGACATTGTAATTACTCTCACATGTAGAGTTGTCTAAATTTATATGTCAGTTAACTGAGTCAAGTTGAGTGACTTTGAGTTCAGTGTTATTTTGGAAAATATCAAATATAGCATGTGTTTGCATATTGAAATTATTTTGAGCGAGTCAAGGTATGAAGCTAGAAGATCCAAGAGTTGAAGATCAGTAATTTTGTAGATGAGAAATTTTATGAATACAAGTTTGTTTTTGTGTGTTAATTTGTGTTTCATCTTCTCTGCCTTTCCATCACAATTTAGAGTTGGAAGTGAGATATAAATATTGCAGAGAAAGACGAATAAAATGGTGGAAATGGGATGCAAATATCAAAGATCCTCCTAGAAGAGTGAGCTTGTGGCTTGGGACTTTTGACACAACAAAATAAGCGACACTAGCTTATGATAATGCATCAAGCAAGCTGGGAGGACCATTAACATTCACCAACTTTGCATACACATCAACAACAACTCCATCTGACACCTTTTATGAATCTCGCATTTCAAAGAGAAATTCATACGGGGATTGTTGTGCAGACTCTTCTTCAACTTTCCTACAGTTGTGGCCACACCATATTCATTATGTCCATTGACTGACCATTCAATATTTGATGATAGCTCTTATTTCATTAAAGCATTTGGATGCTTCCCTAATATTGATTAAAAGAATTATTTCATAATCATATTTGAATTTAATTAATAAACATATAAGAACTTAACACTTATAATATAACAAGATTTTTCACTATGGATATTCACCTCCACTTTATTATAGATATTATTAATTTGTAAATAGGCATGTTTAAAATATCTGGACCAATACCATATGCCCAAAAATCATAGCTCATTTCACAATCCAAATATTTTATAAATAATTTATTTTATTTATTTTTTAACTTTTAAATTAGATCTAAAAGCAAAAAGTTATAATTATTTTTGAATATATCTAAACCCTCTATCCTCACTACTACTAAAATATTTATGTGGATATTCCTTAAAGATTATGTGAAAATTTTTTAATAAATAAAAAATGAGAATATTTTATATATAGATATGAAAAATTTATATAATATAAAATAATATTATTGAAAACCTCCACACTACTACTAGAAAGATTATGTGGATATTCCTTAAAGATTAAGTTAAATTTTTTAATAAATTAAAAATGAGATATTTTTATATATAGATATGGAAAATCTATATAATATAAATAATATTATGAAAACCAGCATAGATCCATCTCAATTGAGAATTTATTAGGTGATGAGCGGAATAAAATCTATCAATGTGCACATATTTTCTAAGTTTGGTACTCAAAAAGAAGTTTGCATCCTCAGAGATTTGATCCCTCTCAGAGCTTGGTAGATCCATAGTTAAGATGGATCTACGTTAGTCTAAAAACTAGTTATGTGGATGAACATGTCTATTTTAAAATAGGGCTTTCAAAATAATTATGAATAATTAATACAGAGATGGTAGGGACTTAACTTTTTTATGAGAGATCATGAAATATTTTTGGTAGTAGTCATGATTAGAGCATTGAGACTAAATTTAAAGGTATTTATGTCCTTTTTAGTTTTAGATTTAATTAAAGATTAATATGAAATGAGCTATGGTTTTTTGATCATGTGATATTGATAAGTTATGGTATTAGTCTGTTCTATTGTAACGAAGGTTGTGCAAATATTAAAAATTCTCATGATAAAGTTGGGAATGAATCTCCATAATAATATTGTTACACATTTTTAAAATGTATATATATATATATATATATATATATATATATATATATATTATATATATATATATATATATATATATTATTATATAAATACATATACATATACATATATATCGCTCATATGCTATCATTTTTATATTTAATAATAATAAAAATAAATTTAATGTTTAATGCCTTCATAAGATAAGTATCTTAATATTTAATTTACTAGCCATCTAAATTATATGGTTGCATTAATTATTTTATAAATAAATGATCATTATAGTATGATTGAGTAAAAAAACATATGTTTCATCCTAAAATATTGCACTTTCAACACTTTCCACAAATATTAAGAACAATGGTTAAATTTGATGGGTATTTACTACTATTTCATTTTTTTTGTAAAATTTGCATTATTTTGTTTAAACGACAATTTGATGGCCATATTTAAAATTTAACCCCCATATATATATATATTATATATATATATATATATATATGCTTTATTGATTTTTCCATAAAGTAACAAAAAATTTTGATTTGATAAAATAAAATTAATTATTTAGCATTGATGGACTTTTTAGCTTGAGGTTTTGACAACCCATGGTTTTGCCGATGGTCTTTGTTATGATGAAGCCTATTTAAAGGCTCAAGGAAATCTATTATGGAATGTAAGAGTAGTTTAATCCATTTCATATCTCAATCCAATCAACGATAAGACACCGACTTAATTAGTTTAGATTTTTTGTAAGACTATTTTGTTTTATCAAGGATTCACTTATTTTAATTTGAATTGATATTAATGAATTTTATTTAACGAGGAGCATTATAAATTGTACTTGTGAGTTCATTTGAAAGATAAAATTTTAATGGCTACATAAAACTGAAAATATGTTTTAAAATCATAGCAATTTAGTTTTAATTTGAATTTGTTTATTTCTAAGGTTAAAAGTTGTGTAAAACTAAAAATATGCTTTAAAACCATAGTAAATACTTTAATAAGATAAAGATGATTATATTTATTTTTTTTAATTATTTATTTTATTCAAATAATTAGCCTCTCTAGTCTTATATTGAAAAAGTGCAATTAACGACGAATCTTTCTACTCATAATTTTTAATTTATTTTAAAAAAACCAAGGATTAAAATAAATAAATAAATTTATATATCAACTTCATTTTAACACATTAATTACATAAATATAAATTATACCTATACCTATACGTTAAAAACAAATCTCAATATTATAATATTATATATGTAATGAGATATATCGAATCTCAATATTATTATTATAAAATATAAAATCATAATATATTAAAACTGTGTTTGAAGACAACTCAAGATAGATATGAAACAAGAATATACTTCAAGCCAAATCTAAAAAAATTCAAAATCATTTGAAAAAACCATTTGAAAACCGTTTTTTCTTTTTTCAATTTACAAAATTATTTTAAAACGTTTTTTGGGGCGTCCTAATGTTTTAATTATTCAACCTAAAAACGAATCTAAAAAAAACAAAAATTAAAAATAAAAAACAATTCTTAATCAAAATTATCTTAATATTTTCGGATTAATATTAAAAGGACTGGTCCAACGGTCAACAACCGTTGCAATTTTCCTACTGAATGGTTAAAAGCGTGGAGCAGCACCGGGCCAAAGGCAGCTTATATAGCCATTACTATATAAGCCTGCCATGTTTTCTCCGCTTGTGTGGCGTTTTTCATCTCTATCAACTTAAGGTGAATTCGTGTCAGTCTGTAAACAAAATTCAGCGACTATTCAATTTCCCTGTGGGGTTTCTTCTCGATTCAGCTGGGTAGCTTATAGAAAATCTCTGATTATTCAATTTCCCTGTGGGGTTTCTTCTGGATTCAGCTGGGGAGCTTATAGAAAATCTCTGATTATTCAATTTCCCTGTGGGGTTACTTCTCGACTCAGCTGGGGAGCTTACAGAAAATATTTGATTATTCAATTTCCCTGTGAGGTTTTTTCTCTCAGTTGCATCCATGTGTCTGACCTACGTAAGAAAGTGATTTTAATGAAATCAAGATTAACCATATTAGATTCTTAGATGATTCAAACGTCTGCCCGCCATCCAAAAAAAATATTATCAAAATGCAGTCTTCAAAATTGACTTCTGATTTTTTTTACAATGCATTCTTCAAAATTGACTTCTATTTTTTATACAATGCAGTCTTCAAAATTGACTTCTGATTTTTTTATACATATAGTTGTTTCCGGTGTGTTTAAGTTGATTGCAGATTCCTGAAATATAGATCTGCAAGAAAGAACGATAACACAAGCATTCGGATTGCAGTCTGTTTGAGTTATAATCAAAGAACTTGAATGATGCCTCGTCGCAAGAACGGAAAAAATAGTACTATCAGAGCAGTCAAGAAGGAGAGGAATGTCCTTCTGACAAGGAAGATCAGAGTGATCTGCAATGACCCAGATGCCACAGACCTCTCAAGTGACCGATGAATTGAGTGCAGCCTCTCACAAGAGATTTGTTCACGAGATTCACATACCGTTAAATTGCTCAGCTCGCGCAGGAAATCAGGGAAAACCCAAGTGCCAGAGGAAACAAAGAGTGCCCAACAAGAAAGCCAGAGCCTTATGCGAACCAGTCTCTAATGTAGAATGTGCAGTGAGCTGTAAATACCGCGGAGTAAGACGAAGAAAATGGGGGAAATGGGCTGCAGAAATCAGAGATCCTTCCAGAGGAGTGAGGCTGTGGCTTGGGACTTTTGACACAGCAGAAGCAGCTGCACTGGCTTATGATAATGCATCAAGGAAGCTGGGAGGACCATTAGCATTCACTAACTTTGCATATACACAAACAACAACAGCTCCATCTGAATCTATTTCTGACCTAACAACAGCTCCATCTGAATCTGTTTCTGAATCTCATATTTCAGAGAGAAATTCATATGGGGATTGTCGTGCAGAGTCTTCTTCAACTTCTGTACAACAAGTGGCCACGCCAGATTCATTATGTCCACTGATTAACCATTCAATATTTGATTATAATTCTTATTTCATCGAAGAATTGGATACTTCTTTGACATGGATAATTGTGGTGTCTCGCTAGCAGAATTGAATATGGATTGCCTTGACCTTTTGCGTGAAGAAGAAGATGATATTATGAACTTTTGCTAGACTGCTCCATGGACGCATGGAAAATGTGTACACTATAGTTATTTTTTAGGGATAAGAGTCAATATTATCTGGTAAAGAAAAGTTTTTCCCAGGGATGTGTGATATTATTAATGTATAGTCCATTGAATTTATTATCTCTTACCTGTATTATGGCCTTTGACCATAGGAGCGTGTTTATTATTGTATTGGTTATATGTGTGAGATATTATTATTGTATTGGTTATGTCAGTCCAGGTTTGTTTTCATGTAAATAATGTTGTTAGTTAAGTTGGATTGGATAGATTTTCAATCCATTGTTTTGGATTGTAGATTACTGTGATGTGGTTTCTGAGAGGAATTCGGATTTTCCACCGTGCTCATTTTTACATGACTAATGTCTTTTCTCAAAAGATTGTACTAAAATTTTGTGTTTCTCATCAATTACACTATGACACATATATATAAATAAAATGATTCATTGAATAGGAGTCAAGACATATAAACACAATTTTAATTTATGAAAACAATATTTATTTTTAGAGATAAACAAAGCATCTGTGATCTTGTCCTCCTCACTTGAATGAAAAATGCAGGACAATGACTCAGTCCTCATTCTTCTTCCTGTCATCACTCTAATTACAAAATTTTGAAAAAGAATCCATTCCTTTTCTCGGGTAAAAAAATTATGAGAAATGAGTTTTTTATTTTATTTTATTTTTAATAATAAAGTGAAAAAAATTATCAATGTTAATTTTCTTTTTCATTTAAATTATAAAAGTGTAAGAAAGGTTTTATGTTTTATTTTTTTCAACCTAATGACAAAATCATGATAAAGTTTTATGTATTTTATATCTCAAAATGATATTATGTATTATATATAAGAAATATAGAAAATAAAATAAAAGAGGCACATGTTACAATAGAGTATGATGATGATGTGTAATTTTTTCAGTATTAAATTTCAACCTCAAATTGACATGAAAAAATAGTTTAAGTTATCATATAATATGTTTGGTTAGTTTTATCCACTTGCATTATGGCTTAGGTTTTTTTTTGTTGATATTACAATCAATTTAAAGTAGGTGTGGTAAAAATATTTTATTCTCACTGTCAACAATAAATAAATTATTTAAATGTCTTATTTTATGAGCTTTAAAAAAATAGAATAAAAGTAAAGATATTTCACTTTTAAATGTGAAAATAAAATATAATTGTTATACTTTTCAATACAAAATTTAAGTAAAATATTTCAATATCCATATTAACCAATTTCAATATTAATTTTGTGTGTATATATATAGGAACCACAATAAAATATTTCAATGTCCAAAATGAAAATGTAATTTATTACTTATTCTTTTTGGACACTGAAATATTTTATTCTCATATTCAACATTAAAAAGATCCAAAAGTGCTAATGATTTTCAATATATCAAATCCAAAGCCAACCGTTCAAGGAGATTTTCAAATCATTAAATTTAATCCAAGCAATAATATATATATATATATTATTATATCAAATTTCTGTTGTGTAAATCTTTCCAAATTTTTAGTTTTTAAAAATTTTACCTTAAAAAAATTATACTGAATTTATCCTTTGATTGCTTACTAGATAATCTATACTAATTTTATAAACAATCATTCATCATAAACTATATTACTATATTTAAACTAAAAATGGGCAAAGGTTTACACTTCATAATATTACAATAAAATCCCAATTAAAAAATCCCTTTTTATATACCAATTTAATATTTAACCACACATAACTTTTGTTTAACTTAAACTATATGATTATATAACATTAAATTTTATTATATAAAGAGAGATTGTATTCACTATTCCTAAAAGGATAATAGTTTCTCGAGAGAGACACAGGGAAATGCTCAAGTAAGATACACCTGTCTTGTGAGGATAAAGCGTTTCCACACCAGAATTCACTGGAACGTCGATTAATGTGGATGGAAAATCTGTTGCAGAGATGCCTTAAAGGAAACAGCTAAGGTGCATACATTTAAAAAAGTCACATAATATATCCATCAAACAAAAATATAATAAAAACCAAGTATTTGAAATATTTTCAAATTATTACAAAGCTCATTTTCGGCAGTCTTATTTTTTTAATGATTCAATATAAAAGAATATATATAATATGAAATATTTTCAAATTACTATAAAACTCATTTTTGCCCGTCTTATTCTTTTAATGATAAAACATAAAATAAAAAGCGAAATTTTAAAATTAAAAACATCTCGATCAAAATAATTTTATTTTACACATATTAACAAAACCCATTATTTATATCCATTAGAGTATTAGCGATTTTTTTCTTTTATTGTTTTATCTTGATTTTTTTGTGTGGAAAATTAGGTAAAAATCTTAATTTGTGTTATTTAAACTGGGTTTTTTTTACTCTCTCTCTCTCTCTTCTCTCTCTCTCTTCTCTCTTTATATATATATATATATATATATAGTTTCAACACCATGGTCATATACTGGTTTTCAAGCAATCCATGGCTTCTTGGTGCCTGGAACATGTTTTCACGATAAGGGACCTCATGCAATGTAAACCAGGGCGAGTGGCGAGCGGCGAACCAGGGGGTCCGTTTACGCACAGGTGACAGCACTGAGTGAAGAATCCACAAAACGGCAAGGTGTTTTTCAATCTGGGTGCAACGCTTCAGCAAGAACACGGCTAAGTTTAGTTTTTCGAGTGTGAGGTTCTTGAGGGAAGTAGATGGAGCGGCGAGCGGCGAACCAGGGCGTCCATTTTCACACAGGTGACAGCGCTGAGTGAAGAATCCAGTCAATGGCAAGGTGTTCACCTTTTGGGTGCAGCGCTACAGCAAGACCACGGCTAGTTTTAGTTTTTTCGAGGGCGAGCAGCGAACAAGGGCGCCCATTTTCGCTCTAACGACAGCACTGGGTGAAGAATCCAGACAACGACGAGGTGTTTTTCAGTCTGGGTGCAATGCTTCAGCAAGAACACGGCTAAGTTTAGTTTTCCGAGGGCGAGGTTCTTGATGGAAATAGCTAGAGCGGCGAGCGGCGAACCAGGGTGTCCATTTTCGCATAGGTGACAGTGCTGAGTGAAGAATCCAGTCAACGGCGAGGTGTTCACATTTTGGGTGCAGCACTACAGCAAGACCACAGCTAGTTTTAGTTTTTTCGAGGGCTAGCGGCGAGCGGCGAACCAGGGCGTCCATTTTCGCTCAGGTGACAGCACTGAGTGAAGAATCCAGACAACGACGAGGTGTTTACAGCGAGCGAGCAACGAGCTACGAGGGTTCTTCCTTGGCACAATTTGCTGGGTTTTTGTTGCCGGATTTATTGTTTGGGGTTTTCTGCAGGTTCAACAAGAAAGTCGACTGGATGCTCCTGGGTCTTTCTTGCTTTTGTAGGTAAAGCAGTGAGATAGCAGACAAGAGCAGCAAATAGCATAGGAGACAGAGGCAGTGGAAAACAGGCAGGCAGGGACAACGGATAGCAGGCAGGTAGCAACAGACAGAGTTCCCAGAGCAGGCAATGATTAACAACAGGCAGCAAGGGCTTCTCCAGAGCAACAACCAGTGAGGTTTTCTCCACAGGCAGCGAGGGCTTCTCTAGAGGTGAGAGGCGATCGGTGTGAGGTGCGGACTCTCTTGAGTCGAGCGGCGAGAGGCAAGCAGAGAGGGTTTCGTCTTGCAAGCTCGTTTCATCTTTTGGTCTTTTAGTTTTCTCTAAGCGAGGGCGAGGTGGCTTCCCTTGCCGCCTCTGCCCCCAGTGATGCCTCTGCTCCGATGGGTCTTCTCCTTCTCAGCGGCAGTTCGGATTGTTCTGGCCGCGACATATCCTCTAGAGCATTAAGGGAACAACGACGCTCTGCTCTGATTCGTGCCACTTCTATGGATGATTTCGTTGGTCCTTTTCTACACGCAGATGTGGATGATTGAGGCAGTGTTTCTTCCTCTGTTTCTCGTCTGATTCGGGTGGAGAGTTTGAGGGGGCGGGGAAGGAGTGGCTACTTTTGCTGCTCTCTTCCTCATTTCGTGCCTCTCTTTTCGTATTGGGGGGACAGATCTAACGTTGGTTGCTCTCTTTTCCTATCTTTAGATGCTTGTGTGCTTGGTGCATTGGTGTCACCTATGCACCTTATCGATGGGTTGCCTTGTTTCTGGGGCGCAATATTGGCCTTTGGGGCTTTATTTGGGATCTGTTAAAGCAAATTTTCTAGGGTTTATTCCTTTATCTGCTGCCCTCTCTGAGGGCATTTCTCGATACTTCTTTTGGAGTATTTTTGTATGTGGTTCGGTCTATGTTTCTGCATAATGCTTCTTGCATTTGCAATATGTGATCTTCTTTTATGAATATATCATGCTTTTTCTTCCTGAAAAATAGTTTCAACACCATGGAAAACCTCTAAAGTACTTAGATTGTAAAATAATTCCCCATCAAACTTGTGATTTCAATAAATTCCTACCATATTTTAGAGAAATTAGAGCAAAAAAACTTCTAAAAATTCTCAGTAAAAGCAACTAGCTATTTTAACATCAAAAAACATAAAGTATTGGATCACGTTGATTCTCCCCATAGTGTTGACCACATGGAGATGCTTTTCTTGAAATGCTAGATTGACTGGCTATCCACACTCATTACAGTTTTGTAACTGCATGTTTCAAGGCTATTAGAATCGCTCATTACAGTTTTGTAACTCCATGTTTCAAGGCTATTAAAATTAATGGAGAAAGTTAGTCTTTTCCTAGATTTGGTTGTTTGTTGTGGTAGGATAGGAGCGAGACACACTAATTAGGTCTAAGATCCTATTATTTAAGGAGTGGTTCAAGCCACCATGTTTATGTGCTAGTTTTTATGTAACATGCCTTTGTGTAAATGATTGTAGAGCGTTCTCCAAGTGCAGTCTCTCAATGAGAGGGGCATAGTTTGATTAATAAATTTGATTCTTAGATTTTTATCATGGTATCAGAACTTGACACCTGAGGCGTGTCTGATGTTTATTGAGGCGAGTCCTTGAGGCGTGTCTGATGTTTATTGAGGCGAGTCCTTGATGAGCGTGGACTGTGGCAGCAAAGGATAAAGATGCGGGCTGAGCGGTTGCGCAGAGGCTGTTAAGTGAGAGTCGAGCTGTGCTGCGTGCTAGTGAGGTCATCGCGGTAGTAGTTGTGGATCTGATATTGTTCCACGTGCAAGTTAAGATTTCTTATGTCTATATTGAAGTGCCTGGAGCATCCTTGTGTATATTAAGTGTGGGAGGTCAATTCCTTGGCGATAAGTGGGAGGAGATCGATTATGGTTGGATACGAAACAAGTTGATGCTCCTTCTAAATCTTCTTGCTGCTGAGCGATCTGCCATCTGTGAGCGATCCTGGAGCAATTGGTGAAGTGCAGCGGAAGAGTAGTGAGCCAACGTAGTTGACAAAAAAAGCACAATTAGATTGGGCCGACAGAGGTGTGAGGCGAGCTTCCGATCCGTGCTAGCATCAGAAAATTCAGAGCAGGATAGAGTTGTTGTATGAGAACTCTGCTGGTGTGCTTGTGCATCTCGATAGAGTTGTTGAACCGTTTCCCCCTTGGAGAAGACGAAACGAGCTTCCTGTACAACAACTTGTTGAGCGAAAGAGTTGGAGTCAGAGTAGCCTGTTCGAGATCTCCATCTCTTTGTCAAGCCGATTCTATTCGAGCTTGTGGACGAGTGGATCTGGTTTTGAAATTGGCTCTTCCACGAGGATCTAATTTTCAGGTGAAATTGACGTGGATCTGGTTTTCAGCTGAAATTGCCGTGGATCTGGTTTTCAGGTTTTCAGGTAAAATTATCGTGGATCTGGTTTTTCAGGTGAAATTGCCGTGGATCTGTTTTTTAGGTGAAATTGGCTCCCTTCTGAGGACAGGTTTTGAAAATTCCAGAAATGTTTCAGTGTATGATGTGGACGCCAGATCTTTTATGACTTAAGATTCAAAGTCTGGGCTTCTATTTCTGGGCCTGCAAGGTTTCGCGGGGTCTCGAACTCCTGACTCCGGGCTTGGCATCAACATCCACGTCGTTAGCGCCTTGTCTTTGAACCCATGCACATTTGTATTCTTTTTGATCAAAGTTGCATATAGTGGAGTATATTGTGGGATGCCTAAAGGTCGAGCCAGCGATCAGTTTTTCAAATTGGTGAAGCAGAGTATTAAAGAAATGTGCGAGGTCGAGTTGTTGGAGGTTTCGGTGCCAGATCTGAGAGCAGGTCATTTCTGTTTGTGAGAGAGGACTGAATTGTGGGGTGCCTAAAGGTCGAGCCAGCGATCAGTTTTTTCAAATTGGTGAAGCAGAGTATTAAAGAAATGTGCGAGGTCGAGTTGTTGGAGGTTTCTGTGCCAGATATGAGAGCAGGTCATTTCTGTTTGTGAGAGAGGACTGAATCATTCCATGCCTACTTGCGCATTCATCGCCAGGCACATGACACGTTTGTAGTTCTGTAGTGACTTAATAATAGTGCATACATTCAATTTCTTCATTGTAATATCCGGAACATGAAGTTACAAAAAAATTCCCATAGAGGCTTGAAATCCAACATTCATTGTAATAGTTAGATCTGTGAAGTCAGCATCAATATTGGTCATCGGATGTTTTTCTTTTTGTGCCTGTTGTTCTTGCGTGACGAGAGGGAGGTGATCCATGAAAATATAAGAGCCAAGTTGTTTTTCATTCCATTTACAGTTCTGTTGTGCATTCTCGACAATAGATCAAATGCAAGGAGATTCATGGAGTAATAAGGTTGAATTTTTATTTACTTTTGTGAGTGGAAGCAACTGATGTGGAGGTTTCACTTTATGCCGAAAGACCTAGTTGAGAGGGAAAAGATCCGGATCTAGATCTGATAACGAACTAACCTCTATTGTTTGCAATAGCTTTCATTTCGTTAAAGCGAAAGCTGGGATTTTGGTTGAGCTGGAGCTACAAGCTTGCTGTATTGTTTGACTTCATCTGTGTTGAAGTTCTGTAGTATCTATGGCTATAGAAATTAGTAGTGCAGTGAGCAGCAGACTGTTCCTAATGGAAGTGTTCTCGTGCACTTGATGCAGGGGAGAAAATAGAAAGGAGAAAAGGGTCAACAAAGGAGGTTGAAAGAGTCTTGAAGAAAACTAAGGAGAAAGCATCAATGGACAGAAAGTATCAATGGACAAATGTAATATATTGTTATGTTGCATTGGGGGAAGAGTTTCCAGTAGACTTTGATGCTTATTGGTGATCAAATCAAGGATCATGATGTAAATCTAGAATTTGATGAAATCTTTAAGAGGTTAATGTTACATCTACCCTTTTTTCACGTAAAAATTATGAAAAATTGGAAACTGAAATGAAAACAACATTATGAAAGGTAAATTTACCGAATTATGTGAAAGATGTTATCAATTTAAACTATTATAGTGGAGATGCATCAACACTACGTCTTATAACATCCGCATTAGATGAAAACATCATGTTCAACATATAACATGAATATGGTAAGATTCAAAATGCAAAAGTTTTGTGGGATATTTTAGAAATGAAGTACAGTTTGAATGAGGGCAAAAATGATGAAAGTATTTCCTTTGAAAATGATGATTGTGTTTTCAATCCCATAACTTATTGTGAAACTGAACATGTCAACATTGAATATGCAATGATGGACGATAAATGTGTGCCTGTAATTGACATTAAAACATGTGATGATGAAGATACAACCATTATTGTAGAATCTGAATTTTTTTATGAAGAAATCTTCCTTGATGCAAAGACCTATGAAGTCAAATTTGATGAGATCTATGTATCTCATGACGAGTGGATCAATCTAATGCATGAAAAACATCTTATTGATGAATTGTTTTTCAATGAGAAGAAAAGGCTATCTCCATATACAAATCAAATGCATCACAACATGTTTGTAGCAACAGAATTGAGTAAAGAGGTTGAAGGCATGAATCAACAAACTATGTCAGCAGAGAGATGAAGAGATGAAGAAATGAAAGCTCTCTTGAAAGCACAGGAAGACAAGAGCCAATATGTTTTTTTCACGAATCTAACATTGTTTTTAAGTGTGAAAATATTGGCATTCAAGAAGAAACAATTAAAAAGTCCCAAGAACCTGCAACATTGAAGTTAGCCTACAATCGAGATCAAGAAAGAGGAGGATAAGAGTTCAAGTGTTCCCGCCTTTGGGGAAGAAAATGTAAAAAGGAGGAGAAGCTCTATCACTACCTTATGGCAAGAAAAGTGAAGATGAAACTTCACCGACGAATGAACAAACTTGGACTCTCAAGGAAGATGACAAAAATGAAAGCTCAGTTACCAAGTTTTTTATGTACTATTATAAGCCTAGCTAAAACTGGACCAGCAGGTGTATGGTATTTTTCGAGCACCCTTTCTCCATTAAGGGGGAGCGTTAGAATTATTGGAGAAAGTTAGCATTTTTCTAGATTTGGTTATTTGTTGTTGTAGGATAGGATTGAGACGCTTTGATTAGGTTTAAGATCCTATTATTTAGGGAGTGGTGCAAACCACCTTGCTTATGTGCTAGTTTATATGTAACAGGCCTTTGTGTGAATGAATGTAGAGCGTTTTGCCAGTAACAATCTCTAGGTGCAGTGTCTCACCTTTTGATCAATAAATTTGATTCTTCATTTTTTATGAAAAGTATGAAGTGCAACTAGCCCAATGGTCAACAACCATTACAATTTTTTTTACAGAGCAATTTAATTTAGACACTTTTTATTTTTTGGCTAGGATTTGGTGATGAAAAATTTTGTGGGATCGTGGCTTTTCAAATGAGTATTTTAATATAAAAATGAATTAAAGATTGAAATTTTAGAAAAACTTGAAAGCTGTTTAACTTATTTTTATTGTGATTTTCAGATATTCCTGAAATCTCCTCATTAGAAAAGAGAGGAATATTACGAAATCTGCCTCAAAATACCTTCCAACTATTAAAACTAAAACCTCTATTTTTTTAAATCAATATACCAGTTACATATTTCAAACTTGCTATTCCAAATAATCCCAATACAAAAATTAAAAATAACAAACTTACCATTCCCAACCATCCCGATTCAAAAATAATAAATAACCACGGCCTCTTTTCAGTAACCTGAATGGTGGAAAGCCTCAGGTAGCACCTGGTCAATGTCAGCAGTGGTATAAACCATAGCTACCAAATTTGTCAGAATTAGGAAAAGAAAACATGAAAATTTGTTAATTCTAGTCAATTTTAATAAAATTCGGTTCAAATTAGGACAAAAAGCTCGGAAATAATTCTATTCAAATAGCGAATATTTCAATGAAATTTGGTTCGATGTAGATAGTCTATGGATTTGTTCATACTGACACCTTATAAAAAAAACAATATGTATTCATTTACCAATGTTTTTAATAGCACTGGCTTGGAGTTTTTAGTCAGAGATGAGATGATTAGATATATTTTGTTTGGTTCAATTTTATTCCTGGTCCCAATCTCTTTAAAGAGATAGCTCTGCACAAGATTTGTTCACATTGACTCCGGTACTTGAACATATGGATAACTGCTGAGTATCAAAGAAAATAAAGAAGGAAATAGAAATAATTAACATAGACATATATATAAAAAGAAAACAGAAAGGAAATATGTAAAAAAAAATATTATTTCTCAATTTTATCATTGTTTCAGAGGGTTGGAAAGCCCAAAAACAATTAAAAAAGAGAGAATTTGTGGAGTGGAATTAGTTTTATTTTTAAATAGTTTTAGAAAATACATTGGTTCATTAGTTAAGGATTTTGGAAAAACAAGTTTTCAAATTAAGTAATCATGTTAAATTTATTTTTTAATAAGAGAAGTCTTTTCCTAAAATAGGAAGTGGGTTTTTTTGGGAGAATTATATATCTAAATATGTTATATTATTTACAGTTATTAGAAATTATTAAAATCTAAAATGAATCAGGAAAAAATTAACCAAACTTATTAGAGGAAAAGATGTATACTATCTAATTTTTTCAAAATTGTTTTTTTTTTTTTAATGTTATTTTTTATAATGTCTTATAAAATTCAAATTTGAACTTTGTAACTATGGTATAAATCAACGATATTTTATTAGCTTGAATTTTTACTATTGCTATTAAAATCGTGTCTCTTTGCGGACCAAACTCATTTTATAATGTCTTATAAAATTCAAATTTGAACTTTGTAACTATGGTATAAATCAATGATATTTTATTCGCTTGAATTTTTACTATTGCTATTAAAATCTTGTCTCTTTGCAGACCAAACTCAACAATTTATCTTATACCTGATCAATCCTTCTCGACTCGGCTAGGACGCTTACAAAAATATCTAATCATTCAATTTTCCTATGGAGCATCATCCCTCAGCTGCATTCATGCTTATGATCACCTTATTTATTGGTACAACCTTGGTTTATGGACATTTGATTGAGAAAAGGAAGTGTTATTTATGGGCTCGACCTATCAGGGTAATTGTAATGGTAGTCTCTACATTTTTCTTTATATTGTTCAAGCTTTTCTGGTTTCTTCCATTTTTGTGGCATATATTAGCAGCTCCAAGATCTGTAAGAAAGAACGATAGCATAAGCATTCTAATTGCAATCTATTTGAGTTATAATCAAAGAATTTGAATTATGCCTCGTCCCAAGAACATGAAAAATAATTCTATTAGAGCTTCCAAGAGGGTGAAGACTGGTCTTGTTACCAGAAAGATTAGATTGATCTGCAATGACCCAGATGCCACAGACCTCTCAAGTGACAATGAATTGAGTGCTGGATCTCACAAAATATTGGTTTCACATACCATTGAATTTCTCATCTTGCACAGGAATTGACTGCTCACCCAACTCCATATCCAGTTACAAGAGGAAACCAAGAGTACCTAACAAGAAATCCAGAGCTATATGCGAACTACTCTCTAATTTGTTGGACGCATGCAAAGTTGTCTAAATATAGAGTGTAAGTTGAGTGAGTCAAGTTGAGGCTAGTTCAAGTTCAGTGTTATTTTGGGTACAGTCAAATATAGTGTGTATTCACATATTGAAGGTATTTTGAGCAATTAGCAAGATGAAAAACATAAATACCTCACCTTAGTTTCATTGTAATCAAGTCAAGTAGTGTCAAGATATGAGGCCAGAATAGCCAAAAACCACAGCTCAATAATTGTGTAGATAAAAAGTTTTATGAATACAAATTTGTTTTTGTGTGTTAATTTATGTTTCCTCCTCTCTGACTTTCCGTCAAATTGTCAAATTGGTATCAGAGCTAGAGGATCTAAGGGACCAAATAATCTGTGACCACATTTTATAGAACCACATTGTATGCATAATGATTCATAAATCTTTCTACAACCATAGATGGCATGAATAACCATTGCTACATTTGTGTTAGAGGAGAGGCTACAAACTAGAAATTGCACCAGATGTTGCAGAGGAAACGGTGCAAAGAAGTAACATATAACACTAATTAATGCTTCTTTGACAACTTTTGAAAGACATAAAAATATCAACAGAAGGCAAGGACCATGCTACAATGAAATCTTACTGCAATATTGCTTCCTTGAGCCTTAGAAATCATGAGGCCTATGTTGAGGTTAAATAGCTGGTATTATTATGCCAACATGAGTATCTCGTAAATAAATAAAAAGATTGTGATTTTCTACCCTCCAAATCAGAGGTCATTTTGGTACAATTTATCCATATTTCTTCTTGATTATTTCCTCTTGCTATAGAAAAACTTAATCAGTACAAAGCAATTTTTGTATAGTTTGAAACATATGTCTACAAAGCATTATAAAAATTTTGTAAATAAAGTTTCAATTTCTATGTGAATTAAGGTCTACCCTTGAATCAAAATGTAGATATCTCCAATCTAGAAACTGAACCCAAGAACAACATCAACTACACCTCTTCTTGAGAAAAGTTCCCGTGTTTCTCTTTTGAATGTTGACTCACCTTTGTATTATCTCCTTCATGATCCTTGAAACTATTCAAAAGATCACACTGCTTCTTACCACTAATCTCCTTGGTGTCTTCCATGTTATTGTTTTAATCCAACCGATTTTCCTTTAGTAAATCTAACCCATGTCATGCAGTTGAAAATAATGTAGAGATCGTTCAACGACAATAAATTGATTTTATATTGAAAAAAAATCAAGTGTGGTCCATAAGCATGACACATCAAAAGACCACACCTCCCTTTGGTTTAAAATAATGGCCGCAAAATTTATATAACCTATTGGTCAATGTGAGTGGTAAAAACATGAAAGAGTTATTGTCAATTTTTCATTTTAGACAAGAAACATAAGAATAAATTTGACAAAAAAAAAATGGATGAATAAAAAACATGCATGTGGAAATTGTGCATTAGTGACCTTTGTGGTCCCATGAGAATTTAATCATTGGCAAGCCCAAATTATTTTATGACATCCATCGACCATGCTACAATGAAATCTTACTCCAATATTGTTTCCTTGAGCTTTACAAATCATGAGGCCTATGTTGAAGTTAAATACCTTGTCTAATTATGCCAACATGGATGACTCATAAATAAAGAAATAGATCGTGATTTTCTACCTTTGAAATCACAGGTTGTTTTGGTACAATTCCTCCATATTTCTTCTTGATCATTTCATCCTTCTATAGACAATGATTTTCTACCTTTGAAATCAAAAGTTGTTTTGGTACAATTCCTCCATATTTCTTCTTGATCACTTCCTCCTACTTTAGACAACCTTAATCAATACAAAACAATTTTTTTATAGTTTGAAACATGTTTCCTTAAAGGACTCTAAAAAAATTGTAAATAAATTTTTATTTTTATGTGAATTAAGATCTACCCTTCAATAAAATTGCACATATCTCCCATCTGGAAATTGAACCCAAGAGTAGCATCAACTACACTTTTTCTTGAGAAAATTTCTTGTGTTTCCTTCCTAGAAAAATTTAGTTGTGCTTTCTCAAATACAAGTCCTTAGATTTGAATTCAAAACCCATATAATTATTATACATCATAAAACTGAATTTAGCTCAAATCATGCATAATATCCAAACTCTTCTTAAAACTTTTGTAGCAAAAAAAATATGTAATTTGACAGTTTATAATCAATGAATTATATGTCCAATGTGAACCGATAAAAAACTATGCTGGAAGTTATGTCATGAATATGCAACATTATATATTCTTTGTATGTACAACATAATTTGGCACATTTTTGGGTTTACAAGACATTTAGAGTGAATATCAAGTCTAACACACTTAATCTAAACTCATAATATTTAAAATGTCTCTCTAGAGATTGCCATTCATTACTAACTGAGAAGATGATCCAAATGCACAAAATATCAAGATAAGTTCAAATACCTATTGCCTTCGCTAATCAACCTGAATAGGGATTGCCTTTTCTGAAATAAAAAAGACAAAATGTCAGCATTTAAAGAAATTGCTCCAAATAAATATGAACAAAGATAAATCTCCAAATCATGAGAAAATCAACTTCCTACCAATGTCGAAGATCAATCAATTTTTATGTGCCTCCTAGTTGATTGAACTTATAGCAACAATCTATGCATCCTTAGTGATACAAAATTGGGTTTCCCATTAGGTGTTGCTGGAAGAGAATGTCTCCTTATTATAGGAGTTCCCTTCTCCTAAGCATTTGGACTCGACCTTAGAGAATGACAATGAAGCTTTTCTTTTTCCGACTCAGTAGAAATCATGTAAATTGGAACCAATGGACTACCTTGAGAAGCATGTTCAATATTCTCAATTTTAACAGATGAAAATGAGCTCCATATTTTGGTTTCTCGCTTCTATAAAAAAATTTCATCTATCTTCCTACCTTAATAGTAATTTACATCTACTAATAGTAGCATTGTGAGTTATATCAAATAGAGTATGTAAATTTCATTATCCTTTGAAGAGCATCCTCAATTCTTGTACCACCCACCTCAGCACCCACTCTAGATATCCTAAGTTATTCTTAATTGATCAATAGTATAAAAATTTAAGGGTGGTGTTATATGTGCACTAAAATGCCCGTGAGGTCCAAACTATGTATGGGGGTTCATTGTAGCCTTAGATATATTCTATGAGCTGATGCGATGTTTTTCTTGTGGCTACAACTTAGTTTTGGTTGTCACCTAGTTATTATGATTCAAAAAATTTTCATCATCTTAGACCATTGCATCATTGGCTATATTTTGTGAGATAATGTAATGTTTTGTTTGTCACAATGATTCATTTACTCAGTTATTATATCTGAATATTGACTTTCTCACTATCTGTTTTGTATATGAACAGTTTAAAAAAAGCATAGGAATATTTTATTGTACACTGTGATCTCCCCAACATGGGTGGGGGTTTCAGAAATTGGAGAGCAACTTGAGTGGTTATTGTTAGAAATTGTTATATAGGATGGGAAATTAGGATGGTCTGTAGAAAATCTGAATGCCATAACAGATATCTATTTCAAATTTTCTAGTGTGTTTGGCCAACGTGTAGCTAATAAGATCCATTTCAACTGAGAATGTCAATATATCATTGCGCAAAGGAGAAAGACCATTTATTTTATCTTTTGACATCCCTAGCCCTTTTCTCAGATTGTGGATCAAATTATAGACTATAATAGACTCTTTCTTCAAAAGGCTCTGCATTATTTATTGGATGAAGGGAAAGATTATAATAAAATTTGTACAAAAAACTCCTCAAGGTTGTCTCATATTACTCTATGTGTGTTGTAAATACTCAATTCTAAAACATTTTTCATATAGCTTCTCACTTGGTTAGAAGAAAAAATGAGCAAGCTATGTAAACTTTAAACCATTTACATCTTCAGGTTCTATCGTTATTTTTCCTTATTCACTGTCAATCCTCATCTTTTAATGTTGTAAATATTTTTGATATAACTAGTTGTTTAGAGGTCAATCTCAACGTGTTGTATAAACTATTCAAATATTCATCCTTTACTAAATTTTCATCCTTCTTGATATAAAATACATCACAACGTCACATGGATTTCATGATTTATATATTTCTATCTCCTTTTTTCCAATGCTAGGTGATGAGAGTTCAGACTTAATTAACAGATTTTGTGTCATTTATGCATGAATATTTTTTCTCTTGAGAATATGTTGTTATATGTTATTGTAACGATCCCTCCTCCTAGGTCTACCCAAAAAACCAACTAGACAGGGTAAACATGTGATGAGAGAGATCAGTATAATGGATTCAACTACCTTGGTGACCTTAAGGAAATGGAATCGACGGAACACCTTAAATAAACCCATGCACATCAGCAACAACACCCTCAGAAGGCATGACAACCACTCGATTATCTTGTCCCTGAGTCCCACTGATGTTTCAAGCCTTTTAACCCCTATTCAATCTAATGTTATAAGTGTTATAGTGTCCATAATCCAAAGCCACTCTCACATGTCTATGTGCCAACGTTCCTAGACTCTTTTTGGCAGACCTATGCCAATGTCTTTGGGATTTGAGCCACTTTTCTATCCCAAAATCCTAACCTCTGTTCAGAACTTGTTACAACCTCTAGAATTCATCAAAGATATGATGAAAAGATAAACAAATCAAAAATCAACCTCAGGACTAGGCCCGAGCATCCCCAACCAGGACTAACATTTTGTCAAACAATTTGCATCAATGCAACCTATAGGTCTAGGATACAAGACAGAGCATGAAGGAATGAAAATACTTATGAAACATAGCAAGAAGGATCACCACCTTCTCCATTGAACTATTACATCATCAATTAGGTCTTGCATCCATCCATTTAACAATTAAAATTAAAACATGAAATAAACATGGCATGAACCATTCATATAACCATACTTATAACCAACATAAAACCATATAAATATCAGAGATGTGATAGCTATTAAATCCACATATAAACAAGTGCAAAATTAAGAGAACTTAGCTTTTATTAATAATAGGCAAATCGGACCAGGTTCAAGACTTCCACGTGCCACCCAACCATAGATATGGCTGAACCAAACATTTCTCCTAGCCAGTCACTCCCGTGCCATATTCCAAGCATGAATGTGGGATCTCATAGAAAAACCAATCCAAGAACAATAAATGGAATCCATAGGTTAAACCACCTCCGCCCTCATCAAATCATGATCATACTAAAATCAATGTGTCGATCACAACTGAACCGAACTTGGAATGTCATCCACAATCCATCACTATCCTTGAGGAATTTTTTGTCTCCCTGTCTTTCAAGCTTTACCATAATCCAAACCTGAATCACTAGGCCCTAAACTGAGACCAGTCTCTCAGTATTTACTGCAATCCAAACCCATATCACTATGCCCTAAACTGAGAATCCTCCCTCATGAGTTACCATGTATCCCACCAAAACTGCTAAAGGGATTCCTAGGCCTTTGGGAATGAAACTTGAGACCACCTCCACCCCAGATTCCAAAATCCATTCGGCAAACCAAAGCTCAAAACCAAGATAAAAATTTTAACATAACATGGCATCCGAAAAAAGGCAAGGCTAGGCTAAAAACCACTATCATAACCCGACAAAACCATGTCGCTGACTACAAGAGAACCATACACCAACATGCAAATCCATGGATGTCCAAACTAGCTAGGAAATCAAACATGAAAAAGGTTACTTGCGAGTATTCTTGATAAAGCTATTTGATCCTTCTTTCCTTCCTTGATCCTTTCTTTCCTTCCTTTCCCTTTACTTTCTTTTCCTTCCTTGATCCAAAGCTAGAGTGCTCCAAGAAAACTCTAAGTGACCAAGAGTCTGTGAGAGAGTGAGAGAGAGAATAATGATAGAGATAAAAACTTGAACTAGTAAAAGGTTACATTGACCAAGCTTGAGCCAAGAGCTTAACACTGACTAAGAGCCTTTCCAGCTGATCCTTAGAACCATTTTTATGAATGAGGTTTCTTTTTTATTCATTTTCCATTAGTTTCCTTCATTTTCCTCCTCACATGCAACCTGTGACCTTTAACCTTCCTTTTCTCCTATTTTCCTTTATTTTCATAAATAAGTGTGCCTGTCTTTTTACCATTTAGTTCCTTTGCCTTAGACTTTGCTGATTTTCCTTAGCCAAAACACACATCGAGTGATGCTCACAAGGATATATTTGCTCAACATTAAGCTTGGAATAAGTGTTCCTTGCTCGTGCTCTTATTTCTTTCCTTAATTTACATTATTACATAGAATTTTCACCAAGGTTGTTACATAACCCTCCCCCTTGGGGAACATCGTCCTTGGTGTTAAAATACACCAAGACCTTAGTAAGACAACTAAAAAGTAAACATATTGTCCATGGAGCTTTATAACTTACTTTGTTGCAGTATTTGCAATGAAATACCTACTCAAAAGCAAAACATCATGACAACATGACAATATAATAACCATGCCGCATAATGGAGCTTTATAACATAGCTCATTATAGTATTTACAAATAACCACATATACACATATGCACATTTGCTAAAACAATAAGTAAAAGGATACAATACCCATATCAATTAACAAGGGAGTCCATAGGATCACACCTACACCCTCAAAGTAATACCAAGATTCAACTCCTTCTAAGGAAGTCCAAAATCCACTATGATAGTCAAGGGTCCATCCAATGTCTAGCACTATAACCTTGCACCACTTGTCATCTCAGTGAATAGTTACTGACTCATTGTTCTAGCACGCACTCCCAATGTGCATCTGATTCCATATGGAAATGCTAATGAAAAAAAATATATATCCGTGACCTTCCCTTCACTGCTACACAGTCCCTCAGGAAAATTTGATCACCCTCTTCTGTCTAGTCACTCACCTTCCAAGTTCCCCAGGATACCCTATCCCAAGCGATCCATCCCTTGGCAAGGATTCCTCGCTTTGGAAGATCAACAACAAAGGCATATACCTGCCTTAAACCATCATATTGGTCATAGCATGTGCTTGGAAATCAATGAACGCTATTGGGTACTAGTGTCCCACAATGGCCTTCCTCATGAAGTGCTTTACCAACATACTATTGCATGTTCCAATTTCTTTCACTACTACTACTATTGTAGTCGATTTCAACAACCCAACCCAGCATGTTCATGTATTCCTATTCCAAGAAAATAATTTCCATTAAATTCAAATAAATTGAAATAACCTCAAATCATACCTCATTGGTAGTTCGTCAATAAGGTATATTTGCAATTTCGTTCGCTTCCTGTCACAACAAGTCAATCTAACTGTCTGATCAAAACATCATTTATAAACATATCACATCTAGTTAGCTAAAAACACAGCAATCATAGCTTAACATCACAAATATCATGTAACCGTCATAAACCATAATCATAGATCATATATAATCATCATATACCATATTCATAAATTACATGCACAATAAAACTGAAATAAATTGCTAATACTTATCCTTTCATCAATCCTTAGCATTTACCTTTGTCTTTATTCAGTATGCACTCCGGAATTGTTGCCACACCTAACAAACACTTAGTTCCTTCTCCTCAACCATGTTCACATAAACATAGTGTACTTCACACACATACAACCACACACGACATAAAGCACCATGCAATACGTGCATCTACACCGGTACCATATGTACCACTTGTACAAGGCAACCACTTGCACAACATGTGCACATCATCACATGTACATGGCACCACCTGCACAACGTGTCCACAATGTCACATGTACACTGCACCACTATATAATGTGTACACAATACCACATGTACCCAATACCACACGCACGACATGTACCCGACAACATATGTACACAATGCCATATGCATGGCATATACACAACACCACCTACACACAACGCCACTTGTACAACATGTACATTGTACCATATGCACACAACATCACTTGTACAATCATGTACACAACACCATATGTATATAGCACCACATGTACAACATGCACTAACACCACTTGTACATAGAACTACATATCCAACATGTACATAACATCATTTGTACATAGAACTACATATCCAACATGTACATAACATCATTTGTACACAGCCCTGCATATGCAACATGCACAGAGCACCATATGCACACAACGTCACATATATGTCATGCACACAATACAATATGTACATAACACTGCAAATCCAACATCTACATGCACATAATATCACATGGACAACAATAGTACCACACATCCAGAACCACACTGTCGCTTCCAAGCAACCTTGTTGCCAGTGTCTTATCCATGCTTGTCCCAACATGTTGCAGACCACACTGCTTTCATTTCGCTACTATATCCTTCGGTATAACCTATCCATAACATAAGCATAGGCATAATACAAGCATACAACATAAATTCGTATTCACATGATAATGACCTCATATATTTTTCATGACACCTCTTCCCACTTGATTCCTCGTAAGACCAGGAACCTCTTCATGCCATTCTCCTATGTAAGAAATCATTCCTCTACAAGGACGATTCCTGATGACCCTATCAGAAAATGGCATAGATACATAGATACATAAATATATAGTCATTAGCATAAAACAATCATCATTCTATCAGACAAAAACATACATACATATGTGTATACATATATAAAAATTAACATAATCATGATCATAACATAAATACCAGATAACATAAGGTCTAGGTTAAGAGAACTTCCTTATTCATGCACAAAATGCACAACATTGAGAATAATTGTTCCCAACATAGCCAAGGCATCTGACACCTCAAATCCATTTAATTTACCTTTTCTAGTTATCTTTCACATGTTTGTACTGCCACCATCTGTTTACCACTATGGACCAACCATTCCAACCGATTGTCATAGTCTTACTTTCTGTTGCACTTACTCATGTAAAAAGCTTCATCTAAGTCTTACATCATCTATTGGGTACCACATATCTCTCCCCAATCTCCATTAACTTTCCTCTTTCCTAAACAATTCCTAATACTCAAAACATAAAATTCAATACCAATAAGAAAACCATGAAAACCAATAGCAATACAACATCGCAATAAAGTGGCATAGTTATACAACAGACAAACGTAAAATCACAAATCAAGCACAACAATCACAAAATACCGAAAGCACAAGACTAACCACATACATCATGACTCAATCCCCATGGTTCCCAAGGAAAGCTCAACTAGACACTTCTTCAAAATTTCATGGAAATTTCTTTGCCATGCAACCACCTACATCATACCACCATAAACACATAACTGTTAGTGCATAAATAAATATAAAATACACTAGATACCTTATCCTATTGTGCCAAGCATGTTTCCTTGTAGCTGAACATGTCCATGACATCTCTCAAGGGACTCCCATTCCCTTGACAAATCCGCGTGTCACTAGAGACTAACTAATATACCTATCAATTACATGTCCATGAATATAACACATATCGACATACTTTTAGACAAAATCAAGGTTAAAAAGACTTCCTGTGTGCAATGTACTCATTCATTTGGAAGTAGGGTTTCCAAACATAGCCAAAGGAATTCTTGCCCAATTCCTTTCCTTTACATTTTACCTTGTTGCAATCAAGGCTTACTATGCAGTGTCACATCACCCAACTGTTAGTTATATAAACACATCAACTATTGCCTTGTCATGCTAATACCAAGCATGTTACCCTGCAACTGCTCACACATTTCAACCAGATGTTCTAAATTTTAAGACAATCATATCTATCAATTTTAAATCAACTTTTACAAACAATCATGTCATAACCCATAGTCAACTCATAGTCATTAGACCCAATGCTAGAATTGTTACCTACTACCCTCAAGTACATATCAACTGTGTCAACACATATATGTTAGTACAATCATCTTAAAACAAAATCATTTGAACACATACTCATATTATGCAATTCATCAACATTCAACCAACTTGCAAACATACCATGCTAAATAAATCAATTAGATGACATAATCAAACCATCAAGCACCAGATAGACGACATAAATGAGCTCATACCTTACTGTATCTTAGAGGAGGCTATCTTTTCTTCACAATCAATTGATATTAGCATGATATAACTTCACAACATATCAACTCAAACACAATTAAGATCATGCTATCCATAACAATCACTAACTAACATGTTCACATCCTAACTCATAAACAATTATCAGTTATGCATAGCAATCACATATGTACAACCGGTCTATATTAGTACAACACCATATCACAAATATTTCAACTCATACCTGACTATCGTAACCATAATCAACTGCATAGGCCAATCTAGCTTAGCATGATATATATAACATCAAGATATTAATGCAATAACCCTAATCATCAAGTTACTAGCATATAACAACAAGAAGTTAACCTATGATGCTCGTCAACAACATATAACATAATCATCATGTTATCTAATATAAAATAACAATAGCAATTCATATAACTACAAGTTACTATCATTCTTGACTATCTGACACATGTGCATATAACTACACTAATCAACTAACATCTATCATGAATGTAACCATAACATCAAAAAACATGTACATAAACCTAATGTATATAAACCTAATGCATATAAAAATCCTTGACTTACATACATGCATGCAAAACATACAATACATGTATGACGATCTTCTCTTACCCCAAAGTCTAATGCTGCAACCTCATTATGATGATCCATATCTCGTGCTCTATCTCAACCAACACATTAGCATCATAACATACCAATATCACCTTGATGACCTAAATTGCATACCATGACTTTACAAGGCATGTTTGAGCTACTATTCATGCATAACTATAACCAAGACCATACCTGCATGACAACCACATATAGACATGTAACACATGAGTGTCAAACCATATTCACATCATTCTAGCTAGACTCAAGTCATCAATTCATGACCATATCAACTTCACAAACCATGACCTCATGCATGACACCAACCATTATTTCATTGTACACATTGCCACATGAAACCATCAACATGCATGAGCAATACCTAATCCACTACACACATGAACGCATGTAGTCAAGCATAAGCAATCAATTCTTATACCCAACCTACAAGACTAAAACATATAATCAAACATACAAAAATGCAACCTACCATACATGTATGTAATCAAGAAACATATAAGAACATGTAAGTGACATATAAAATTATGTAACCAGTCATATGCTCATGACAATGCATTCCACAAAATCAACATCAATTTCCTCATGACAACCTTACTACCATCATAATCAACATTATGAAACTGCAACAAGGAGATGGAATGCAAGTGTAAGAGACACACATGCAACTCTCATGCATACATGACCAACATACACCACCCATCCTGTCTAAGGGGTGAACCATGTTTTGATACCACTTTGTAACACCCTCCTCACACATCTACCAAACTAACTAACCAACCAAGTTAAACATGTGACGATATGATGCTATGTTTTGATTCAACCTCCTATGTGACCTTAAGGAAATGGAATTGATGGAACACCTTGAAAAAAACCCATCCACATAAGAGACAACACCCTTAAGAGGCATGTCATCCAATTAGACATATTTTCCTAGAGTCCTAGTGACGTTTTAAGCCTTTTAACCCCTGGTCACTCTCATGCTATATGCATGACAATGTATAGAAGCCAAATTCACTCTCACGAGCCTATATGTCTGCATCCCTTGATTGTTTTCAGTAGACCTATGCTAGCGTCCCGGGGATTTGAGCCACTTTTCTAGCCCAGAATCCCAGCCTCTACCCAAAACTTGTTACAACCTCCATAATCCATCAAAGACATGATGACAAGATAAACAAATCAAAAAACAACCTCGGGACTAGGTTTGAGCATCCGCAATTAGGATTGACATTCTGTCAAACACTTGGCATCAATGCAACCTACGGGTCTAGGATACAAGATAGAGCATGAGTGGATGAAAATAATTATGAAACATAACAAGAATGATCACCACTTTCTCCATTGAAATATTACATCATCAATTAGGTCTTGCATCCATCCATTTAACAATTACAAGTAAATACATGAAATAACCATGACATGAACCAGTCATATAACCATGCTTATAACTAGCATAAAACCATATAAATATCAAAGATACTCAAGCCATTAAATCCAGATATAAACCAGTGCAAAAGTAATAAAACTTAGCTTTTATTAATCATAGGAAAATCCGACCAGGTTTGATACTTCCACGTACTACCCGACCATAGACATGGATCAACCAAATATTTCTTCTAACAGGTCACCCCCGTGCCATATTCCAAGCATGAATGTGGGATCTCATAGAACAACCAAAGGAATGTAGAGGATAAACCACCTCAACCCTCATTAAACCATGATCACACCAAAACCGATGCTCCCATCTCAATTGAACCGAACTTGGAATGTCATCCAGAATCCATCAATATCCTTGAGGAATTTTCTGTATTCCTGTCTCTCAGGCTTTACCACAATCTAATCCTGGATCACTAGGCCCTAAACTGAGACCCATCTCTCAGGCTTTACCGCAATCAAAAACCAGATATCTAGGCCCTAAATTGAGAGTCATCCCTTAGGATTTACTGTGTATCCTGCCAAAACCAGTCAATTGATTCCTAGGCCTTTGGGAATGAAACTTGAGACCACCTCCACCCTATATTATATATTCAATTCAGCAAACCAAAGCTCAAAACCACGATAAACATCTCGACATACCATGGCATCTAGAAAAATGCAAGACTAGGATGAAAACCACTGTCATAACCGGCAAAATCATGTCATCGACAACAAGAAAACCATACACCAACATGAAAAGCCATGCATGTCCAAACCAACTAGGAAATCACACATGAAAAAGGTCACCTGCAAGTATTCCTGCTGAAGCTACTTGATTGTGTTTTTTTTCCTTGATCATTGCATTCCTTCCTTTCCCTTTAATTTTTTTCCTTCCTTGATCCAAATCTAGAGTGGTCCAAGAAAACTCTAAGTGACCAAGAGTGTGTGAGAGAGAGAATAATGAGAGAACTCCAAACTTGAAATAAAAAAAGGTTACACTAACCAAGCTTGAGCCAAGAGCTTAACACTAACTAAGATCCTTTTCAACTGATCCTCATAAGCCTTTTGATGAATAAGGCCTCTATTTTCTTCATTTTCCATTATTTTCATTCATTTTCTCCTCACATGCAACCTGTGACCTTTTACCTTCCTTTTGTCCCATTTTCCTTTATTTTCATAAATAAATGTGCTAAAAAGGCCCTTTTCCTTTGAATTCCCTTGCCTTAGGCTTTGCCAATTTTCCTTAGCCAAAACACACATCCAGTGATGCCCATTAGGATATCTTTTCCAAACATTCAGCTTGGAATACGTTTCCCTTGCTTGTGGTCTTATTTTTGCCTTTATTTACATTATTACATAGAATTTTCACAAGGGCTATTACATTTATCTTTTCTTTAGGTACTCTTATTTCTAACCTGAAGAATATTAAGATTTTACTATAATAACCTATCTTTGTACAATTCCTACTTCCATATTGATGACAATTTTATATGGATGTCGTTAACCATTTTATGTTTATTTTATTTGATACTAACTGAGTATGTTTTTTTCTTTGTGGGTTCTTGACCTATTAAAGTTTGTTCAATATACTATGTTTTTGTTGTTTTTCTGAGTGTTTTAATTTATATTTCAGTAGCTGATATGAAGTTGGTCACTTTTGTTCTATGTATATAGTAAAAATATATGGAGAGTGAAAAATATATTCAGGGCACACTTGTCATCATATTTGTAAAGCAAATTATAACAGAGTATCACACTTTTCTTATCAGATCTAAATGCTCTATATGCAACACTTTTCTTATCATATCTAAATGCTCCTATATGCAACACTTTTATTATCATATCTAAATTTTCCTATATGCAACAACAGTGGCTTTCATCACTTCAAGAGAAATAAAAACAAGTCTATTGAGAAAACAACTCCAACGCTAAGAGAGATTTGGTAGCAACTGTGGAATTGGTGAACATCTCTTTCTATCACATATGTAGAGAAAAATTCAACAAAGTATCACACTTTTCTTATCAAATTTAAATGCTCCTATATGCAACAACTACCCGGGGAGTATATTTATCATGAAAGATTGTGTCAAGAGAGGCACAGGTCCAATCAATCTGTTCAATTATTATTTATAGGATCTTTTGTTAATAAAAATAGATCTATAGGTCATCCTGGTAATTGTTATTGTCTATGCCACCATGTTATGGAATATTATTTTAAGGTTTATTTCTTTTAATTTTAAAACAATACTAAGGGAAACAAATCTCCATTTATGTAAACATTGTTAAATGTAGAGGTGTAAATTTATGTTATAAAGGAAATAGTTCCAAGATGGGCAAAATTTAGATCACCTAATATATCATATCTCTCTTCATCTATTCTCTTCTTCCATATGCTATTGTCGACGTTTCCTTTGCAACATGCGGTGCAATTGCTAGTTTTATTATTTTATGTTTTTGTCTTTTCAACTACTATTGTCCATGATGTTTGAATGCAACAACATTAAAGCTAGCTTTAATTTAAATGTAAAAATTATTTGCATATAAATAAAATAATGTCAATCTTGAAATACCCATTGAAATAATTTATTTTTCCTAAACCCGTTCTCATCTCTTTTTAACTTTTAAAATAAAAACCACACATATCTATGGAAAAGTTCATTACTGCATAAGCATCATAATCATCACAGAACAACAAATAAAATAGATGCAGATGTTCATTACCACATACAATTAAAGTGATCAAAATTATAGAAGATATGTTGAGGAAGGAGCTACTGCAGAGTCAGTTCTGTTCTATTTTTAATATAATAAATACATTTTTAAAGGTAGGCGTGGCATTGGAATCTCTTCTAGTGGTTCTGCCTTCATCAGTATGAATCCAAACCTATCTCTCATGTCTACTTTCTTAACACTCATGCCTTGGGGAAGAACCCAATCAAATGGATGGAGGAGGGATGCCAACAACAGATGGATCATTTGACTAGCCAAATGAAATCCCACGCACATTATCCTTCCCGCACCAAATGGAATCAACTCGAAGTTTTTTCCCCTATAATCCACAATACTCATCTCCTTATCAAGAAATCTCTCCAGCATAAATTTCAAGGGTTCCTTCCATATTGAATGGTCCCTTCCGATTGCCCACACGTTGACTACTATTTGAGATTACTTCAGTGTAACAAATCCCACAACCTCACAATTATTATTGGGTCTATGAGGATGGGGAAGGAGTCGTCGGGTGCATTAGAGCACTTCTTTCACCATGGCATGAACATAAGGAAGATGATCTACATCACTTTATTCCACGATTCGGTCGTGTCCCGCCACCTCCTTGAATTAATCTTGGATGTGTTTCATATTTTCTAGATTGCGGATGGCTTTTGTTATCACCCATTCTATTTTCATTGTGGTGGTGTCACTTCCAAAGCCAAATATGTTTTAAAATAAAAAAAGGGATCGAACATATGAAAGAGGACCATAAATACATTTTCCATCAAAATTGAATCGAGACAAGGGGATCAATATAATGAAAATGATGTTTTCTTAATTGATTATTTGATTATTCAAATGCAAATGAAGGGTGAGAAATATGATATGACCCTCTAGCCCTCAAATCCCCATAGCTCTGACACGAATCTCATTGACTAGAATTAAGATGTTGACAAGATGAACAATTATTGTCACCCAGTTTGCGATTCATCTTCCCAAATGGAGCACAGACTAAACAATTACTTGACTGATTCACATATAACTTAAGTTTATGACTACGAAATTCACTCAATAGAGGTCTTCTGCTATGCTCAAAAGTTAAATTACATAAAAGCGAAGAAAATAAATTCCACCTCTCCCTCCAACTCTAACTTCCCCCTTATACAACGTAGCCTCAAAAAATATTACGAGAGATTTGCAACAACTGCCCCATAGACAGTGCCTCCAAATGGGATTTTCCTTCTGAAGCTTTGAAAGCTAGAGAAGGGTCGAGTCGAGAGGCTTGTTTTCCTTTCGAAGTTGCAGAAGCTAGAGAAGGGTTGAGTCGAGAGGCTCATTGAACAACTTTAATATCTAGAAGGTATCAATTTCTTATCGATGAAGTACATGCAATATTCTCATGGGTTATAACAAAGATTAAGAAGTTGAACAATTCCACAAATAAACTTTTTAGTTGACAATTAAAGCAATGGGATGTAACGGTGGAAGAACTTTCAATTGTATAACATTGGATCTGACAGTGCAGAAGAGTGTTTGGGGAGTTCTTCCTAGAGGCACTGCCTTACGGCGTAAATATATAGGATTTACAAGTTATTTTAAATATATTATTATAACTGTGTATAAAATTTTTAAATATTAAA
>APFE031318452.1:80576-99612 GCA_000404065.3 Pinus taeda
TGTTATGGGCCTGAAGCGTGGTGAAACATGACATCCATCCTACATGCACTAGAATATCCCTGGCTCTGTCAGAAATTTCCAACACTAAGGGTTCTCGGTGAACTGATTTTCCACCCATAATGCTCGGATCTTCCAATATTCACCCTACAATTTCAAAGATTAACACAGCAGAAAAATACAGTAGAGAACAACAATTTCTTTGGTAAAAATGGAACAGCAAGTAGACATAACAAATAAATTCTGTAATGTCAAGCGAAATGTCCATGAGAATTAATAATATTAATTTTTGCACTATCATACTACCACATGTCATTTGATCATGGGATATCATAGCAACATATCAGGTTCAATAAGCGAAATAAATATAGTGCATGTAAAGGCATAATGGGAATCCTTCCCCCTCAAAAAGAAAGGTCACCTATGACTGTGTAGAAAACGAAAGTGTTGTTTTGACGACAAGGCAAGGGAATGAACAATACAACATTGAATGAAACATAGTACACATATAAATGATAAGACGACAAGAGGTATGGTTATAATGAGAGTGGAGTGTGTAAGAGATAGGACGTTTTGGATTGATGATAAGTTATGCAAGAAAGAAAAGGACAAAAATATGGCAAAAGATGATCTTCTAAAGGTATTCTAGCCGATAGGATGCTTTGGATTGATGATAAGTTATGCGAGAAAGAAAAGGACAAAAATATGGCAAAAGATGATCTTCTAAAGGTATTCTAGCCGAGAATGATATGAGTGATTGAAAAGCAGTATCTCATGCGTAACGGTTCTAAACAGAGAGAAATTAAGAAAATAATTTCTCCGATAAAAAGAAAGAATAAGAAGAGGGTATTATAGTAGTAATTGATGATAAGATATAACTTCAATACCATAAGAAGAGCCCCTATTGCTAGTAGGCATCCATTGCCTTGACAAGGTTGCTTTTTAACCCATATGAGTCAGGATCCTCAATTTATAAATGGAGAGTTCCAGTGTTGTTCTACAAAAGAGATCAATGTGCTAGCGTGGTAACCAGATAACCACACTGCCTTTCACTGGGATGTAGCAAAAGTGATCAGGCCGGCTCGTGATGAGACCTCCTATTCTAAGGATATTTTAGCTATCTAATGTATCATAACCCTGGTGTGGTGGCCATAGTGGGAATGTCCCTTTTCTATAGCCTTATGAACATGGTAGGCTAGCCCATAATGAGACCCCCTATCCTCCATCTGAAAACAAAATTGTGTTGTTATTACACATTTTTATGGTAAATAGAGAGAGGCTTAATACTACTTACAAGCAGGGATGGTGGAAGAATTTGAACATGTCAATAGAAAAAGTATACCCATAGTCTTATTTGTTATAGACAGAGAATATTATAACCAGGAAGGGTGGAACCAACATGCTATCAAAATGATCAATCAATATCATGTTCAGTAGAAAATGATACAGAAAAGTAGTATATAAATAACTGTTTCCGTTTTCTTGAAAAGAATCTATCATCAATAAGTTGTCTTGTTAAAGATCATAATGTTAATGATATTAACTCCTTTCAATAGAATCCATAAATTCTTTGTCCTCATAAAAGTAGTGTACTTCATGCCATGAAAAGAAAACAAAATGAAAAACAAAGGAAAAATGGGGCTGAGATGAGTGAAGAGCAAGCATAGAAAAGAAATTTTTTGTTGTTCAATTGGGTTGAATAGCGGATGTTCAAAAGATTGAACAACAATTGTTTAATTAAATGAACAACAAAACAATGCAAAGAAAAGAAGTGTCATTCAATAGATTGAACAACAAAACATTCGAAAAGAAAGAAAGTGTTTTTCAATAGATTGAATAGCAACTGCTCAATTAATTGAACAACAAAACAATAACAAAAAAGAAGTGTTGTTCAATAAATTGAACAACAGCTGTTCAATAGATTGAACAACAAAACAACGAAAAGAAAGAAAGTGTTGTTCAATATATTTGATGGTAGTTGTTCACTAATTGAACAACAATTGTTCAATAAATTGAACAGCAAAACAACGAAAAGAAAGAAACTATTGTTCAATAGAGTGAACAGCAACTGTTCAATAAATTGAACAACAAAACAACCAAAAGAAAGAAAGTGTTGTTCAATAGATTGAATAGTAGTTGTTCAATAGATTGAACAACAGCTGTTCAATATATTGAACAACAGTTGTTCAATTAATTGAATAGAAAATCAATGAAAAAAAGAAGTGTTGTTCAATAAAATGAAAAATAGTTGTTCAATAGATTGAATAGAAAAACGATGGAAAGAAAGAAAGTGTTGTTCAATAGATTGAACAGCAATTGTTCATTAAATTGAATAGCAGCTGTTCAATAAATTGAACAACAAAATAATGAAAAGAAAGAAAGTGTTGTTCAATAGATTGAATGGCACTTTTTCAATAGATTGAATAACAATTGTTCAATAAATTGAACAACAGCTGTTCAATTAACTAAACATCAAAACAACGTGAAGAAAAGAAAGTGGTGTTCAATAGATTGAACAACTGTTGTTCAATTAACTGAACATCAAAACATCGTGAAGAAAATAAAGTGTTGTTCAATAGATTAAATGGAAATTGTTCAATAGATTGAACAACAATTGTTCAAATATATGAACAGAAAAACAACAAAGAGAAAGAAAGTGTTGTTCAATAGATTGAATGACAGTTGTTTAAGAGATTGAACAACAAATTGTTCAATTAACTGAACAAAAAAACAACATAAAGAAAAGAAAGTGTTGTTCAATATATTGAACAAATCCGTTCAATAGATTGAATAACAGTTGTTCAAATATTTGAATAGAAAAACAACGAAGAGAAAGAAAGTGTTGTTCAATAGATTGAACGGAAGTTGTTCAATAGATTGAACAACAGCTGTTCAATTCTCTAAAAAACAAAACAAGCAAAGAAAAAAAGAAAAGAAAATCAATTCAGCAATCATATTTACATATTTTACAGAGAAAATAAAATTTATAAAGATGAAGTTGCCGAAGGGTTACCTTCTACAGCTTAAACATGCATGGTGGGGTCCTCACGTATCAGCTAGTAGAAGGATTCTCTGGTTAGTGTTTTTTGGGAAAGGCGCACTTGATTCCCATTTGCTTTAAAAGAAGAACGAAACCCATCAATGGTGGCCAGGCGTAAGAGTGCCATTGTCGTGCACTTGCTTTGTTTCATAGGGGCCTAACCATCTAGTTTGCAGTTTGCCAGGGAAGTCTTGAAACCTGGAATCGTAAGGAAGTGCCCAATCGCCCTCATGAAATGTCTTTTTCTTAATCAGGGCATCATGCCATTTGGCTCTTTGCTATTGAATAAGTGCCATACATTGTAGAGCTAGTAGCCAAATTTCATCTAATTCGTTCATTTGTTGTGACCTATTAGTCCTACTTCTCAGGTTGTCTTTAGTGTTTGTATCTCAAATACTATGGGAAAAATGGGTTCCTTACCAAATACTAGCTAATACGGAGAGTATCCAGTACTGTTTCTCCAACTTGTGCAATACGCCCACAAGGCCTCTTGCAGTTGAGAAGTCTAGTCTCGTCGATGTGCTGAGATTGTCGTTGTTAGAATAGATTCGATAACTTTTTTTGTGCTCTCCACGTGCCCATTCGCCTGCGGGTGATACAGAGAAATAATTTTGTGTGTGATGTGATGACTTTTTAGTATAGCAGCAATCTTGTGGCCCACGAATTGTAGTCCCCCATTAGTAATTACTTCTCTAAGTAAGCCATACCGCACAAAAATTTCGAAAAGAAAATTAATAACAGTTTCCTCTATTTCTCTTGGTAACGCTACTGCTTCCACCCACTTAGTTACGTAATCTGTTGCAACCAATATATACTTTTTCTGGTTGGATGGTGGTTTGAATGGCCCAATGAAACCTAATTCCCAACACTCAAAGGGTTCTATCACTAGCTGTGGATGCAGGGGCATTTCATTAAATTGACCAGAGCAGCCCATCCTTTGGCAACTATCACATGCCTGGACAAATTTCTTATCATATTTAAAAATAGTGGGCTAGTAGTAGCCTAACTGTAGAATTTTTTGTCGAGTTCTGTGGTCTGAAAAATGTCCACTGCAATGTCCATCATGGCAGGCTTTTAAGATATCATAAATTTCATCCTCCCTGATGCACCTGTGGATGTGCATATCAGCTCCCGTGTGGAAAAGGTATCCTCCAATCCAAGAGAAACGAGTGCTACGCTGCACAATCAATTTCCTTTTTCTGGGTGTCATATGTTTGGGAAATTTTCCCTCTGCTAAGTAATTCACTATGTCTACATACCATGGTGTTTTTACAGCCACAACAAACAAATGTTCATCTAGGAACTGATCCTGTACCGCCATTGTATCAACTGTTCTTGGAACTTGGGAGAGGAAGTCTGCCACGAGGTTCTCCTTCCCTGGTTGATCCCTTATAGTTATGTTAAATTCCTGCAAAAGTAGTAACCAACGAGTCACTCTTCCATTTGTAATAGGTTTATTGGCTAAATATTTAATAACAGAGTGATCAGTATACATAAATACAGGGTATCCAATTATATAGTGTCTAAATTTGTTGATAACATAAATAACAACTAGAAACTCCTTTTCTGTTACTGTGTAATTCAACTCAATAGGAGTTAAGTTTGCGCTGATGTAATATATAGCGTAGGGTTTCTTATCTTCTTCTTGGCTAGGAACAACTCTGATAGCTATATCTGATGCATTTGATGAAATCTAGAAAGGTATATCCCAATTTGGGCCTCGTAACACTGGTGTTGTTGATACTAACCATTTCAGATCTGTGAAGGCAATGTCACATTTATTAGTCCATATAAAATCAACATTTCCTGTTAAGGCATATAAAGGTGCAGCAATTTGCGAAACGTTCTTTATAAATCTACGATAATATCCAGCAAACCCCAAAAAACCACGCACCTTTGTTTGAGTGCAGGGAGTAGCTAACAAGAGGATTACTTGTATCTTCATTGGATCTACATGAATTCTAGTTGTTGAAATGTAATTACCCAGAATCAGGCCTTCTGTCATCATCATATGACATTTCTCATGACTTAAGCATAGTCTAGTAGCAATACATCATTTTAGGACTTTCTCCAATGTTTGTAATGCCTGATCAAAGTCATCTCCATAGGGTGTGAAATCATCCATGTACACATCCAATCCTTCATTTATCAAGTCTGCAAAAATATTGAGTATGGCTCTTTGGAATGTAGTAGGTGCATTGCACAATCCGAAAGGAAATACTCTGTAAGCAAATGTTCCCTAGGGGAAGGTGAAAGTAGTTTTATCCTAGTCTTTAGGGGCAATTTGAATTTGGTTGTAGCAATTGAAGCCATCTAGGAAAGAGAAGAATTTCTTTCCTGCTAGTGTATCTAGGACTTGGTCGATAAATGTAAGGGGAAAATGGTCTTTTTGCATTGCTTTGTTGAGTTCTCTGTAGTCAACACATATCCTCCATTTTCCATTCTTTTTGGGGACAACTACTAATGGAGAAACCCATTTACTGTTAGATATAGCATAAATAAAATTCACATCTAACGGTTTTTGAAGCTCTTCTTTCACAATATCCTTTAGATGAGGATTTAGTCTACACTGTGGCTATCGAATGGGTCTTGCATATTTTTCAGTGTAGATGTGGTGCATGCATAACTGAGGGTCAATCCCTTTCATGTCTGGTAGTCCCATGGAAAAGCCCCTTCATATTTCTTAAGGACTTGGATAATTTCTGGTCATTACTCAGATTACTGTTAATGTTCAGGATTTTCCCTTGCTCGATTTCAATAGGCTTGCTATTATAGACAATGGTTGTTGGTATCGATTGGTCATTAATGTCTCTCAATGAATCTTCTTCAATTTCATTATCAAGGACTGCTTCAATCATGTGACATTTCAAATTAGATACTGCAGCAAGGTGATCGATTAAGGTGTTAATGACATCATCTTCTGTTTGGTTTTTGAATTCAAGTGCATCTTCCATAGTCAATGGTGAACAAATATTTTCTTTTAAGTATGCTACTGGTTGTTTCCTAGTTCTTACAATGGTTAGGCTTAGCTGAGTAGGAGGGTATAAAGCTAGATTCTTTACATCATTCCCTCTGGTTATGGTCATACTGCCTATTTGGCAACCTATATAAGCATCGATTGTTGCTAGCCAAGGTCTTCCCAATATTAAGGGATGTCCATCTGGCCAATTTCTTGGGTTAATAATAAAACAATCAGCCAAATATTCCCAAGAGTCCACAAAAACCATCACATCTTGCAATGTTCCTTCTAGCCTAATTACTTAATGGTCAGCTAGTTCCAGCAAGGTAGTGGTTGGTTCTAAGGCTATGATGCCAAGTACTTCGCAAGTTTCTGTTGTAAGAATGTTAATGGATGCCCCTAAGTCAACTAAATAATTTGGAAAATAGCGGCCATTTATTTGTACTGTGACAATGGGATTTCCCTGGCCTTCATATTTTATAGGTGTCTCTTTGCATATTAATAAACCAGACAAAGTTCCAATGACAGGGACAATTGATGTTATTTTTGTTTTCCTCATAGACTTCTTTGCACACAATTCTTTAATGGTTTTAGCATATATCAGAATGTCTTGAATGACCTGGAGGAGGGGTATTTTTATACAGAGATTTTTGAGTTCACCCAGAAGATCAAAGTCAAGATATTCAATAGGTCGAGGTATTATCAATCTTTCTAGGAATGGGGGAGAAGTAGTTATGATTTGTTCAAGGTCTTTCTGCCTGACTGTATCTTCTCCCTATTTTGTTTGCTGGTTATCTATAGTCGAAGGCTTATTCGGATGTGTTTCTTTAACTCTAGGTTGCAAATTTTTGTCTTCATTTGGAGTAATTACACGTCCAGACCTTAACTTAAGTTCATTACATTCTCTCGTCTCAACTTTGGGGTCCAGATTCTCAATAATTTGGACTGACTGGATTGGTCTGTCATTAGGATTTGGGTTGGGTTGAGCTGGGACTTGTAGTCATATATTAGGTTGAGGATTTGCTACAATGTATAAGGTGATGGTAAGGTTGGTTGAGGCAGAGGAACTGTTCCCATAGGTTGGTTTGTGGATCGTTGCTAATTTGGTTGCTAGTTCTGATTCTGTGAGGTAGAAGGAGACCATTGAGAGGAATAGGGGGTGTTCTGCTAGAAAGATGGAGGGTAAGAGGAATTTGGCCAATTATTAATTGGATTTGATTGATTAGGCCATGGTGGCATAGAAAATGCTTGAGGTGGCCAAGTAGAGAAAGGTGGTTGGTTCTGCCATGCTGCCCCTGGATACTGCTGAGAACTAAATAGTGAAGATGGAAAGAACAGAGATGGTTTTGTAGGCATGCCTGTCGGACGTGTTTTCCATTGACGGTGTTGGTTCAGAAGATATACTGGTTCCACTTCCTCTTCTGCTTCCTTGAAAACCGTTTTTAATCCAGGAAGTGATGGGCAACTTTCCATGGTATGATCCTTAGTGCAAATGGTGCACGTTTATATCGTATCTAACAGACATTCTCTATGATTGTGTTTCTTTCTACAACATGGACAAAAAATAGCAGATTTTGTTTAACGTCGACCTGCTTTTGTTTGGCTTGCATGATATCCAATTGTGTTGTCAGGGTCCCCAGGACATTAGTCTTGAAATATTCCAGTAGATTGCCGATTTCAAATCGTGTAATGCTTCCTCCTGAGCCTTTGTTGTTTCTGGTGATTGCATCATGTCTGGTTGGTTTCAACCTTGTATTGCCTCTGGAACACATGATGCACAATTGCATAATATTTCCATAATCCTCTTGATAAATATCACCCTTCCCCATTAAATTTAATGTTTCTACCCATTGATATTTCATACCTTTGATCACCTTACTTCTAAGAACATTAGGAGGCAAATCCGCATAAGGATATCTTTGTAGAATATAGTGAAAAAGCTCTACATATTCTTCAAGAGTCTCATTAGTCTTAGTTACCATTTGAAAGATTTCATACTTCAGTTCTCTAGTTTGGCAATAATCTTGGTATTTTTTTAGAAAGGTTGTTTTCATTTGGTCCCAGTCATTAATGGTACCTCCACCAAGCCCCATAAACTAATGCAGAGTTGCTCCCTTCAAAGTAGAGGGGAACAATTTTAGCTTCTCGAGTTCGATAGTGTAATCATATCCCCTACATAAAACATCAAATTCAAAAAGGAATGCATCAAGATCCTCTGAAGCTAGCCCATGGAAGGTAGGAATATTCTGTAATGGAATGGCTTTCATGGGAGCATTGACAGTTGAATCAACAATAGGGTATTGTAATGTAGAGGCCTGAGGCTGTCGCAAATTATTAGCCAATTGGTTAAAAATATGACAATATTCTTCAAGGATTTCTGGAGATGGAACTCTATTCCTGGGGGAGCTAGAAGAGACTTTTAAGATGATTTTAACAGTACTACCATGGTCCGGAATATTGGGTGTCCTCTATTCAACTACTACTTTAGGAGATTTGGGCTCTAATGATTTAATATTTTCAGCACTACCTGTTTCTCCTTCTCCTTCACGGAGGTTGCAAGAATTCCCTTCTTGTAAAGGGCTAAACTGCAAATTTTCAGTGTTCTGAAAACTCTGTTCAGACCCTTTAGTCTTGTTGTGAATCTCAACATCAACTTTAGATGGTGATCCTACAGCCTGAAGGGTTACAATAGGATTTCTTGTAGAAATTATTCGGGGTCCTACTGATGATAGAGACTCAGCTTTCCTTATGATTTCGTCAATGAAGTTTGATCGTCCTAGGGTCACTCTTTTCTTCTTAGTCATTCACATAGAAATTCAAACATTTATTTCTACTTTGATTCCTACGCAATTTTGTTGAAAAGCAGGCAAGGGAGGAAGCACTTTACTTTCTCATACACAGGTTCTTACCTTTCATTTTTAATACCCAATTCTTTCACAGTAAACAAATATCAAACATCTATTTCTACTTCAATTCCTATGCAATTGTGCTAAAAAATGGGCAAGGGATAAAGCACTTTACTTACTCATATGCAGGTTCTTACCTTTCATTTTTAATACCCAATCCTTTCACAACAAACAATTATCAAACACACATTCACCTTCCGTGGAATGGAAACACTCTCCCCGAAAACAACGCCAAAATGTTGGGCGCAAATGAGGTGTCTTTTAGAACTCTTAAATGCCTCACATTAGTTATCAACCTAGGTATTCCTTTTGTTTCAAGAGTGTACACAATATGTGCAAGTGATGTAAATTGTTATATCTACAGAGATTAATACTTTAAAATAACTTATTGATTTCAATACAAGAGTAAATGGATCAAACCATAAACTACCAAGTTGTAACTTCAAGGAAATTAACTTATTCAAACATCAAAACTCAATCTTAATCAAAAACTCTAACTGCAATTACATCAACCAAGTGCATCGTAGCGATAACAAAGCTCTTTCAGCTGAATCTAAACTTATGCATAAAAGTAATACACCTGATATAATCAATAATACTCTAGCTTCAATTAACAAGAAATGATTCTTACCTAATAATTAAATCAATCTACGACATAAATAAATGGAGCTAGCAAACAGAAATAAGAATTAATGCAATGAATACATAAGCTCAACACTAGTGAAAGTAATCCAATCGTAAAGCTATAAAATAGGGTAATTAAACTTGCAATAAAAGAAATATAAACTATAAGACAAGAAACAATAGTGAAATCCACCAGTGACTAGGCCCAAGCCGCCAGTGATTACTGCTTAATTACTTGAGAATATCATTAATGAACTGCAACACGAATTATATATTATTCATCAAATCCAAATGTCATTATAGCACGATGTGTTCCTTAGAGTAATGCTCGGTATCTCAGAATTACAATTGAAGTAAAATGTGAAAGTTAAACTCCCCTATTCTATTCATCTTTCCCCTCTTATAGTCTAAAAGGAAAAGAGATAAATGCGATTCCTCGGGATCAGGAGATCCTGAGGAATTCACAACCAAATACTATTATCAAATAGTCTTCTATCTTGCACTAATCCTCCTAATTCGCTTCTTGATTTGACTACACAAGACACGCTCTTTTCTCCTTATTTAGCCTTTTTTGTTTAATAGTTTGAACATCGGCTATTCCATTAGCTAATTTATTCATAAAAAGAAACGAAGGTTAGTTTTGATAGCCAAATCGTATCAAAAGTAGTTTCATTCACTTCTTATCGAAATTCTATCCAAACATTATTACATCATGGCACAAATGCATAAAAAGGAGAAAAAAGGTAATGTAATCAAGGGTGAATTTATACCTGTTGCATGACCCAACAACCTGTACCTTAAAGGTTGTGGCACTTCCAAAGTAGCTGCTGGAAGTAGATGTGTCACCCCTAGGTAGCCGCTGAAGAATCTGGGCAAAGTTGTCCATCATTGTGTTCCTTTGTCGCTCAAGGGCCTCTTTGAGAAAGATTTTGATAGGATATCCTGCCCCCTCATCTTTATTTTCATCTACCGTGGGACGCTGTCGAGATTTGCAAGGCTGGTCTTGCAAAGGTTCGGCCAATTCGAGCCCTAACTCTTTATGTCTCGACCTCGTTGGGAACATGCAAAGAATGATAGAAAAAGAGCAGACCGCTCTGATACCACTGATCCGGATTTAAACAGGAACACAATAAATTATAGATATAACCATACATATAGAGATGCAGTAGAAATAATACTTCATTTCATTATTGTAAAATACTGAAATATGCTTACAAATAGAAATGGAAATAAACTAACTAGGGCAATGGTAGCTTATCTCTGAGAAGAAATGTGGCAGCTACATGCCTTTGAACTGTGTTACAATGAGGCTTGAAGGCCTATTTATTCTTGAGAAACAATGGAAAACCCTAAACATCCAAAAACCTAACCCTAGAAGATGAAACACCAAATTGTGGGCCCTATTTGGGTAAATTGGTACATCAACTTCCAGGGGTCGTAACTTTGGCATACGATCTCTGTTTGATGCGCACAATATCTCAGTAGAAAGATCTATCTGAGAGCTACAATGTTAAGAGGAGAAGTATTGGTCCATGAACCCATATTGCTCCCAGTTTTCCCAAAAAACATTGTTTAGGGCATCAAAACGGCTCTGAAAGTTTAGGACGCGAAAAGCTGCTAAAAATAGTAAACTGTGCTACAATTAAGGAAACTAAAAAGTTGAAAGAGACAATGGTGGTTGTCCAAGTGGACTTGGCAGGTGGCCACCAATATCCACCTGGATCATAGAGTTACTTAAATGACGAGATTTTATTGATTTTGAATTTCAAGTAAATATTATAGCATAAACCTGAATCTCACCCACATTTTATATTATTTTATTAATACAAAATAAATTAGTTAAATGACAAGATTTCATTGATTTTGAATTTCAAGTGAATGTTATAGCATAAACTTGAATCTCGCCCATATTTTATATTATTTTATTAATACAAAATAAATGAATTAAATGACGAGATTTCATTGATTTTGAATTTCAAGCAAATATTAGAGCATAGACATGAATGTCAATAACCCACTAGATTTTACTAGACTAATATGGCATGTTATAATAGCTCAAATATGTGTATAAGAGAGAGATTTAGATGGCTAGATTTGAGAAATTTCCCATAGAGAAAGAACAAAATTTCAGTAACATAGACCTATATTCCTCCAAATTAGAAAACCAAATGAAAGTTTGGATTTCATAATAGTCCAATGGAATAGATTTGACAGTGCAGAAGATCAACGTAAATATATAAAATTTACTATATATATTTAAAAATGACAATCTATTTTAAATATATTATTATAAATTTTACATAAAATTTATAATTATTAAAAAGAAAATCCAATTCTATTATATTTTCATTTTCATCAATTATTTATTTATATATATATATATATATATATATATATATATATATGAGATAAAGGATAATAATAAATAACAAACCATAAAAATAATGTAATAATTTTGTATGAATACCATTTTGGATTTAGAATGTATTGTACATAGTTTAAAAAAATATGAGTATATTGACATCTATTTACAAATATGTAGCACTCTTTTATGTTAAAAAATAAAATTCGCTAATTGTTATTTTAGAAATATATTATAATAGAGCTAAAAAATAATATTTAAGTTAATATATACTTTTAGAAAAACATTAACAAAAAATATAAATAATAAAAATTTAAGGATATAAAATAAAAATCAATCTAATTCAATATTTTGTAAATGTAATATTTTTCAATTAAAAAAAAACAAAACTTAAATACATTTAAAATCAATCTCAATACTTTATTTCTAAGTAGTATAAGTAATACTAAAAACTTTAAGGAAAATAAATCTGTAGCATGGGGTAATAATTATTTATAATACACTTCTAATTGAATATCTAAAACTTCATATTACATATTATTAAATCTACTAATACACTTGTAATAAAAAAATCTAAAATTCTATAGTAGCTCTACTTTAGGATTGTTCTTAGTATTTTATATTTTTATTAATACAAAATAAATGAATTAAATGACTATATTTCATTGATTTTGAATTTCAAGTCAGTATTAGATCATAGACCTGAATCTCAATAGCTTGTTGGATTAATATGGCAGGTTATAATAGTGAAAGTATGTGTATAAGAGAAATATTTGGCAAGTTATAACAGCAAAAATATGCATATAAGAGACAGATTTAGATTGCTAGACTAGTCAAATTTCCTACAGAGACGGAAGAAAATTCAGTAACATAGGGTTTCAATTCAATTCTATCCCCACTAGAATTAACATAGATCTATCTTCCTCCAACTTAAAAAAATAAATGAATGTTTGGATCTCATGACAATCCAATGGAAATTACAACACAACTTTCATGCTACTACTCTATAAATGTGAATGAGTTGTGTAAACTATGAGATGCGTCTAGTATATAATATGCAAATTTCATCATAAAAAGTGAGAGATCATCACAGTTCATGGTTCCTTTTTTACCCTTTTACTTGTCGATTTGTTGTGGGAAAAACACAACCCCCCATTAATTACTTAATTCTCATTATGGGGACCCTTTGATTGAATGATTGGTTATATTACTATTTGATATTGAGTACTTGGATGGCTTCAATGAGTTCAATCTATTTATATCTCCCTATCATAACTCGTTTGATCTCATTTGGACATTTGGTTTGCAAATAACGCCCAATTGAAGATTGATTTTTTTTTTTTACTTACTTGGCCTTATATAATGTATTTTACCTTTTATTTTATAAATTTGTCTCTTTGTAAACAATTAGTTTTTTTGGAAATTTTTATATTTGCAAATATTTATTTTTTATTTTTTATTTTATATCATGCATTTCCTAGCCCCTACGACCAAGACCAAGTCTTATATTACAAAGTGGCTTTTATATTATGAATTGGCATACTGATTAAAGTAGAGAAAGACCTATTGAAAAGAATGCATATATCAAATCTAATATTGAAGCATTAATATCGGAGGAATTCATTTGAAATTCCTAATATTCAAAGTGCAAACCATAAAGTGGATCTTTTCAATAATCAAATGAATATATTAAGTGCCCATGTAACTTCTAGAACTATATAATAAAGTGGTTGTCGAAGGACCTACATTCCGTGTCATTGTTTCCACTCCCGCATATAGGAGGTAATGCATATTGGAGATTTCCTTTCGAGACACATTAAAAAAATAAAAAATAAAAAAACTTTGATATTCCAATACAACATATCCCTTCAATCTCTAATACAACACTTCCTTTGATCTCCGATAGTGATATAACCTCCCGCAATGATCTCCGATAATCTCTACATCGTCGATATTCCAATGCACTTCCCCTCCAACTTCCGATATTTGTGAAACTCTGATATCTGGACCGAATATGTGAATTAACAATTGTCTAATTGAAATATCACATCCGCCTATATATTGGAATTTTTAAATGGTAACAGTTGTAAAACCCTCGATAGTCCATTCACCTCTGATATTTGGACCCAATACAATTTTTAAAAAACAACTAAATGTTAAATCGCATCCACTCCATATCGAAGCCTCCCAATATTGACATTTTTCGTTTGCACACATTATAAAAAGTTCCGCTTGGCTTACCTATGATTCCACTGAAATGGTGCCACATGTCACTATTTGGTACGAATATAATGTTAAAAAAAAAAAAAAAACATTTAATTTGTTTTAATCTGGTCTCATGGCTCATATTTGTTATTTTATAGTTTGCTTACACTTTGGTTTGTTTTTCTTCTTGATTTCGACTAATTTTGGCCCTATATATTAAGACATCCAATAATTGATCTCTAAAATAACTCCTCTAGGTGGCAAAGCGGATCTAAAATTGGAAGGAAATTGTTATTGATGTTGAAGCAATTGAATGTGGTCTTATTCGAGTATGAACTAAATTAGGCATCTCCTTAAGCAGTAGCCATTCATATTCAGCCAGAATTTGATTTAAAGGAATAATTCAACTTTATTTTACCTTTATTTTCTCCATCTATTAAGAAAATCAAGGGAGACTGTTAGTATTCTCAACATGTATAAATACCATATTTGAGTTCTGTAATAAGGATTTGAATCATAGAAAAAGGCCTTCTCTACTTTGCAATTCAGGATTCTAAAAGCACTATTGTAGTAAGAATTTAGGTTTGTAGAGGAGAGGAGAGTTTAACCGCAGATCTGAGGAATAAAGAGATTTATCTTTTACATATCTGAACTATGTATACTGATAAGAGCTTGCACTATTGCAGTTCATGTTTCATTAGTAGAGTTTATGAGTTGTAGAGGACCGTTGGAGATCAGAGCAAGGGAATTGGACTTAATAAATTGGTATTCAAGATGCCATTGTTTTAATACTGGTTTCATTTTATAATAGCAAAGACTTGTGATTTTCATTCATATTTGTGCATTATTGTCTATTTGAGTGATTTATTGCAATTATCTGTTATTTATATCTAATTTTATGTGATTATCTCTATTTTCTGAGTAACTACTTACTCAGAGATCACCCTTTTAAATCTGTCTTAACAAACAGTAATATTATGTGAATTATTTCCTTGTACTATTGTTTAATCATTCGAGTTGTTAGATTACTAATCATCATCATTTTTTTGAACTACTTCCTAAATGTTGTTGACTAATAATTATGGTTAAAGGATCTCTGAACATGATATGTTTTGTAATCATAATATCAACTAATTGAACCACTTCATTAACTTAATATTCACTATAAGCCAAACATATTTAAATCTCAATTCAATTAGTTATCTTGCTCTAAGTTGGGTTAGATCTACATCTTCTTAAGCGAGATAGCTTTAGGTTTTCTATCATTTTTCTTGTATTATAGCCTTAATTTATATTTAGATTAATTAATACATTCCTAGAACTCATCTTATCAAAGAGGCAAACTTAGTTGTGGCTTGGTTGAGCCCTAAATCAGCTTAAGGATCACTTTCTTGCGTGATCAACAAGACTACTAATCTAATGTCTCTTCTCTATTGGTAGATGAAAGTCATACTTTAATTAAGTGGAGATAGAGAGAAGGTAATTGCACCTAGTTTAACCAATTGAAACCACCTTTTCAATGGAAATTGAGTTGAAAATAAAAAATTTTTTTTTTTTTTTTTTTTTTTTTGGAAATATGTAAGGAAGCCTCATGCAAAACAGAAGAGAAAATAAAGACAACAATCATGGGTTGCAAAGTGGGACTTAAGCAAGTTAAGAAAAAGAATCGACAAGGAAAGGAAGAGATCATTGTCATATTTAGAGAAGTTCAAGTCGTAGTCGAGGAACTGAGAATTCTAGCAAATGACGGAGAAGAGATTAGGGGTGATTGGTGTAGCCTGGATCTACTACCACCTCCTATGTTTACTGATAAATATTTTTTTATTTTTGGATTATCAAAATGCTAACTTTTCTTCGAGTTAAAGAGTTAATTGAGTATGAGTCTAATAACCCATATGATGAAGTATGTGATGATTTAACATTGGACTTCATAAAATAGGGATTGGATGAAAAAAAATTGTGCAAGGTAGAAAAAGCTTCAACTTCCAAGGAAGCATGGAAGATCCTAGAAGCAGAATTTGGTGCAAGGGGAGTGACATGTAGCAGCAATATGTGTCACAGTCTATTGAGTCAGTCACAAATGTGAGAGTAAATGAGAAATACTTCAGGAAGACAACATTGCTTGGAGAATCCCACTCAAAAGTGGATGATGGTTGTGAAGACTATAAATGTAAAACCCATTATGTAGACATGCATATGGATGAATAATATGGAACACAAATTGCAAAGAGAGAAGTTAAAAACTTTGTGTGTGAAGAAGATCAAGATCATATAAATGCTTAAAAAATCCACTAATGTTGCAGATGGTGGTGAATCTCATTTTGATGAAACACATGTGGATGATGACTGCAAACTAAGATGGGCATTGGTGAAACCAACTGAAACTGATGAATTTGGTGAATTTGAAATTGTTAATGAGTACATGAATGCTCGAACATCCCACAATAGCATGGATGAAAATTATGTTGACGTTAACTTTGATGAAGATAATTTAACTGGTGATGAGTGGTTGCACATGATGCAACAAAAATAATGCAGTGATATGTTGTTATTTGATGAGAGAAACCCACTCGTGTCTGGAATCCAAGTGGAAGACAACTTGTTTGCAACAATAGAGGTTTGTAAAGGAATAGAAGATAATACATAGAATGAATCTCTCAATGCGGAGCATAAATAAGATATTTCTAACATTGATCTTTAGTGTGCAGAGTACAAAAAAAGTAGTAGTACCTGATGATGAATTAGTGAAGAGAAATAGATGGATGTTTCTGAAGACAAAGATGAAAGCATTGAAACTATTTTTCAGCAATGGAGTCAAGAAGAGATAAAAAATTTCTATCAAGAAATATGGAAGAAATAAAGTTGGGAATATAAATCTCAAAAAACAGTGGAAACAAGAAAATTTGAACATGAAGAGTTGTGGAAACTAACCATGAGTGAAAGAATTATCGAAGAGGTAGTTCTAGAAGACAAATTCAAAACAAATACAAGAGAAGTCAAATAAAAATTGTAGTAGAAACAAATGAGGAAATATGGAGTGTATGGAAAGAGAGCGCAATATAGAATAAAACAGTTTCGAGGATATAGAATCTAGAAGAAATGAAAAATAAAATGAAAAATTGTAAAAGTATTGAATCATTATAAGCCTAGCTAAGACTTAGACCAACAGGCATGTCTGAGTCATGATAGAGTTATTTTTAGTCATAAGGTCGTAATTAAGGGGAAGTGTTAGATATTGTAATTACTCTTACACATAGAGTTGTCTAAATTTATATGTCAGTTAATTGAGTCAAGTTGAGTGACTTCAAGTTCAATGTTATTTTGGAAAATATAAAATATAGCATGTGTTTGCATATTGAAATTATTTTGAGTGAGTCAAGGTATGAAGCTAGAAGATCCAAGAGTTGCATCTCAGTAATTGTGTAGATGAGAAATTTTATGAATACAAGTTTGTTTTTGTGTGTTAATTGTGTTTCCTCCTCTTTGACTTTCCATCACAATTTAGAGTGTGAAGTGAGTTATAAATATTGCAGAGCAAGACGAATAAAATGGGGAAAATGGGATGCAGATATCAAAGATCCTCCCAGAAGAGTGAGGCTGTGGCTTGGGACTTTTGACACAACAAAAGAAGCGACACTAGATTATGATAATGCATCAAGGAAGCTAGGAGGACCATTAACATTCGCCAACTTTGCATACACATGAACAACAACTCCATCTGACACCTTTTATGAATCTCACATTTCAAAGAGAAATTCATATGGGAATTGTTGTGAAGACTCTTCTTCAACTTTCCTACAAGTTGTGGCCACACCATATTCATTATGTCCATTGACTAACCGTTCAATATTTGATGATAATTCTTATTTCATCAAATCATTTGGACACTTCTCTCATATTGATTAAAATAATTATTTCATAGTCTTATTTGAATTTAATTAATAAACATATGAAAACTTGACACTTATAATATAACAAGATCTTTCACTATGGATATTCACCTCCACTTTATTATAGATATTATTAATTTGTAAATAGGCTTTGTTACAATATCATGGACCAATACCATATGCCCCAAAATCATAGCTCATTTCACAATCCAAATATTTTTATAAATATTTATTTTGTTTTATTTTTATAACATCTTTTAATTAGATCTAAAAGCAAAAAGGTTAAATTATTTTTTGAAATATAATCTAAACCCTTTATCCTAACTACTGTTAGAAATAATTAATGTGGATATTCTTTAAAGTTTAAGTGAAAGTTTTAAATAACAATTAAAAATGAGAAATATTTTTATATATAGATATGAAAATTTATATAATATAAATAATATTATGAAAACTAGCACACTACTACTAGAAAGATTATGTGGATATTCTTAAAGATTAAGTTAAAATTTTTAAATAAAATTAGAAATGAGAAATTTTTTTATATAGATATGGAACATTTATATAATATAAATAATATTATGAAAACCAACATAGAGCCATCTCAATTGAGAATTTATTAGGTGATGAGACGAATAAAATCTATCAATGTGCACATATTTTCTAAGTTTGGTACTCGAAAAAAAAAATTGCATCCTTGGAGATTTGATCCCTCTCAGGGCTTGGTAGATCCATAGTTAAGATGGATCTATGTTAGTCTTAAAAATAGTTAAACATGTCTATTTTAAAATAGGGCTTTCAAAATAATTATGAATAATTGCTTGGTAGATCCATAGTTAAGATGGATCTATGTTAGTCTTAAAAATAGTTAAACATGTCTATTTTAAAATAGGGCTTTCAAAATAATTATGAATAATTAATACGTAGATGGTAGGGACTTAACTTTTTTATGAGAGATCATGAAATATATTTGGTAGTAGTCATGACTAGAGCATTGAGACTTACTTTAAAGGTATCTATGTCCTTTTTAATTTTAGATTTAATTAAAAAGAA